>VZTG01004872.1:1430766-1521712 GCA_013397845.1 Melanocharis versteri | reverse complement strand
AAAAAAAAAAAAAAAAAGCAGCGCAGGCAGAATATGTTACTCCTTTTCTCAAGGGAACTTTACTCGGCAGGTGGTACCAATGATGTAACTTGAGCTTTGAATGTAGTCATGAAGAGCAGCAGCAGAGTCGTGCTCTCTTCCATGGCAGTTTGAAAATGCGTGCATGTCAGGAATTGCTTAGGTGTGATTCCAGTCCCAGTAAAAGAAAGGCAGGGTACTGTCACACCAGAAAGTTTCTTCTCATGGCATCGAGTCAACGCTCACTGACATTTATAGGACTCAGACTAAGCCACAGCTGTATCCTGTTAGAAAACAGGACCATAGGAGCATCCCCTTCCCAGGCAGAGTCACATTCCCTTCTGCCATCATCACTGCAGCCTAGGGGTCCCGAAGCATCCTTTCAGACAGAGCTACAGATCAGGATGGTACTTGCACCAAATGCCAAGTCACCCTCCAAACCAGGCATGCTGAATTCTGTCCCAAACATAAGCCTTTACTGAATCTCTTGTAGCTTCATGTAAAATTTACCAGGAGTTCATCTATTATATAAAGCATTATTAGGCACACAGATCATCTTGAGAACCCCAAAAGCCTTACCTTCCATGTTCTTCCGTACATGTATATCTGAGATGATGCAAAGACCTTTACTACGTCAGATTTGAGCACAAAGCAAACTCAAACCAAAGCCACTGAGATTCCCTTGGTTTCCTGTGAAACCAGAAACTGGGCTGTGTTTCTGTACTGATGTTTACTGATGACAGGAAGCCAAATCACACAAATTTGTGCAACAATGTGAGTATAACTGGTAAAATATAATTAAGATAACTACTCTATTTAAGATAATGCACTGCTGCATCATTTCACCTAATCAAGTCTTACTTCAGATCAATACATCCTAAAGTTTACTGCCGTCTTTTAAAAGAAAAACTGAAGTAATTAAATTTTTCATTCATTAAGGAGAAAATAAACTAAGTATAAGTTGTCTCATTACAATAAATAAGACTGTTCATGTGCCTCAAGTTAGATTCTAAAGAACTCTCCTGAATGGGAGATTTAAATAACCAAATATTTACTTTCCATGTTCATTACATTCAAACATAAACAAAATAAACTGCCTGTAAAATAGATAAATACGATACTGCAGAGGTTTCCTAGGAAACCAGGAAAGGCTCAAAGAAACAGAGAACAGCTGGAAGAAAAAAAAAAAAAAGCCAACCCCAAGAACCAAGTGCTCCATACCCTCATTTTAAAAATCATTAGAATGGTATCACTAACAAAAATTAAAGCAGTGCCTTTCACACTGGTTAGCCCTGGCACTCTTAATAACGGCAAACATGCACAGCCTAAAGAGATTAAGATTTAGCTCTTCTCTCCCCATCACCTCACCTTGGCCTCCAAAAAACAACAAACCAAACGGAGTGTGGGTGTTTTGCTAAAACATGTTAAAGTTGCAGTGTTGGAGCGTACACTAAAAAGGATGGCCAACGCCACGAAGGTGCCTAAGGAAACCTAACAGCAAGCAGGTGATTCACTACCCAGAGATTTCTTTGCTGAGGAGCCAGATTCCACTTCCGAAACGAGCCAGCTATTCAACATGAAAATCCATGCCATTCCAGAAATGTATTATTAGCACAATGACTCAGTATGTATGTTACAGTAGTACCCTAAGGCTTCATTTGATATCAAGGATGCTTTGTGCTCTGCACTGCACAAATTCGTAAGAAGGCCCTGCACTTTACAGTGAAAATATAAAATCAAAGCAAGCCGAAGTTACTCAAGCTCAGTGTCCAGGTTTAGATGGAATTTTCTATCATTACAGCAAACATTTCCCCCAGAAAAATAAAAAAAGAAGAAAGAAAGAGATAGAAAAAATGAGTAAAGGACAATTTGTATAACCTCAGTCCTAATTTTTGAAGTAGGCTCCCAGCACTCCGCCAGTCACTACTGTAATTCCAAGATTCAGAGCAGTGACAGCAACCATACTGTCATGCTGGCTCTTCCTTCCCCACATGGCTCCATTTTCCATGTTCTGCTGTGCTTGTCACAGGCCCAGTGCCTCTGACATCAGGTTCTTCCCTTCCTTTGTTGCCGCCAATGCATGTTCCAGTACCTCCTGCCTCTTGCCAAAGCAATCATTTAACATCTGGAAATCATCCTCCATTACTTTCACCAGTGAGGTGCATCTGCCTCGCATTGTAGTTCCCATACGGTGGGAAGACACCACACTCACATATCTATGTAAAATGCACTACATATACCTAAGACACCATATATTAAACTACTTTAATCTTTAACATGCAGTAAGTTACAAACACATGTTACTTTGTTTTAAAGATGTAAGCACATATACTGGGGAACTTTGCAGACCAGAACACTCTTGATTTGAGAGAGTTCTAAAGTACAGATATTTACTCTTAGAATTGTGTTTGTTTTCTAGTGCATGAAATCTTTTTAATACTAGAAACCAACAGGTTTTCAATGCATGCATTATGTGCGCTGGTTTGGGAATTTTAAGGATAAAAGGAGTCACTCCAATGGAAAATTAATACAGAGGAAAAGAGATAGTACTTTTTGCCTGTGCCTCTGAAGGAGTGGAAAATGCAGGCTATTTCCACCCCTTTTCCACAGCTCGAAGTCACAACAGGACAATGACCCCTCGGCTGTACGGAGCTGTGGGACTCCTCGAGAGGTCCAAGCCCCATCACACTCCCAACACCTCTCTGGAAGTTCCTGCCTCTTGCTTCCCTTCATCTTCTATTCTCAGAGCTTTGGACACACTGAGGATTATTCAGAAGAATTTTAGGAAGCCTTCAGGAGCCTTTGAGAAGTGAGATAACCCAGCTACTCAGTGGTATCTTTCCTACAAAGAGGCTCATCACTGATGTAAGGAAGAAACTCAAAAATAGATCATACTTGATTTTAAAAAAAGTTTATTGATCATATCACTTGTTACCTATAATTATAATTCATAATTTGGATCAACTAAATTCAGGGTAACTTGATTTTTCTGAAATAGCATAGATGGTTTAAAGATGACTAAATCATCCTCAATATTTGGAAAATTTGAGGCACTCCAGCTGAAGGGAAAAAGCTCCTACATTAAGGTAGACAGAAAATAAGTCATAAATAACTGTCATAGGATAGCAATCACTATGGCAATCCAGCACATTTTTATTAGATTAAAAGATTTGATAGCACCCTGTAAAGAAAGTATTTGTGAAAAGCTGAGTGTAAAACAGCTTCTGTTTGCTGCTTCTGCTTTGATTTTTTCCTTAAATATTTTTTCTTGATCTACTAGGCTGTTTATCCTGACAGAAGACATGAGATTTCAGACTAGAAAGTGTTTTAATATAAATCAAGCTCGTCTAGGATTTCCTAAAAGAGAGAGAACTGCTTTAAACAAAATGCTCACTCAGCATAACCTCTGAAGTTACCTATGGTAATACAGCTGGCCAGAGACAGCTCTCCTCAAACAAGGAACAGTTTCCTTCTGGCTTTTAGCTGTATTTTCACTACCATTTTAATGTGAAGCAATAATCTTGGAGCAACTGGGCCAGGACAAACTCAGGAACTGGCAGAAGGCAGGCTTAGATTAGATACTAGAAAGAAATTCTCTCCTGTGTGTTGGATGAAGCACTGGCACAGGTTGCTCAGAGAAGCTGGGGCTGCCCCATCCGTTGAATTGTTCCAGGCCAGGTTGGATGGGGCTTGGAGCAACCTGGTGTAGTAGAAAATGTCCCTGCCCAGGGCACAGGGTGGGATGGGATGGGCTTTAAGGCCCCTTCCAACCCAAATAGTTCTGTGGTTCTGTGATGACTCCTTTTCCTCCCTCAATCTCTTCCTGCACTACACTGCCATTATGCCCATAATCCTGCCCTTCAGGTGGCCAGCCTGCTGAAAGATGCCGGCAAGCATTTAATGACCAAAGAATATTTGGAGAAGATACTGTATGGACCTTCTCTGCCAGACATCTACTGCACAGCAGGGTGCAGGCCTCAGGGAGACAGTTTACTCTTCTGTTCTTACTCTAAATGAGTTCATGTCCAAAGCTCTGAATTCCTGCCAGCAGTATCAGAGTCGCTGTTTGTGTTTCTATTCAGCCACATTATCCAAAGAACAAGGGCACAAAGATTCAAATTAATTCTTTAGTCCCCCCATGCTACTGCTACATAGTCCAAAGGCTATAAATGAAAAGTAGTGAAGACCCAAAATACCATGAAAGCTTTTCAGTATAGAAACAACTCAATTATATCACTCTCCCATCTATACTGCTCACACAAAGCTGCAGAAAAATGCAAATTCTCCAAAGCTCCAATCAAGTTTCAGCTGGCAGCAGCATGGCCCAGGAACAACCTCAGGACAGCTCTCCAAAGACAAGACCTATCTTCAGCAGCTGATACGAACAGAATCCCAAGGGTCTGCATGAATAGAAGCTGCCTGAACAGAGAGCATCCCACCACTGGCCCTCTGACAATCATTCTTAGTCTTCGTGCTTATATAACACATGACCTTTCTGCATCAAATGTGGGTGGGATAGCAGGATAATGGAATTGTTTCTCACTGCAAGAATAAAAGACAGCACAGCAGGCTATGAAAAATGTATGTTGCTTACTGAGAAGAGATAATTGTAAGCAACCGTTTGGATATTTTAATTACCACAGCATCAAGGCCTTATCAGCATCCAAAGCTTCCAGCACATTACTGTTTCTGTAATTATAGATCAAATTATAAAGTAAGAATTTATACGAAAATAATTGTGTTACTTCCTATAGTCAGTATTACTGGTTTATCCTTTCTGATTGTGCAAGGACAGCACTAACTCTTCAAATTTCTCTAAATTTAAGCTAGGAAAAGCAAAGAATCACAGAACAATCCATGACCAAAAAAAAAAGTATCTAGAGGAACAGTATTATTTGTACACACACAGTGCACTGATTACATAAAGGACGTAAACAATATATGATGCCACCCCCAGGGGTACTTCAATTCCTCAAAGTGTTACATGACTTACAAGCCATTTTTCCCCAGCTTGAAAGTACCTGGTTTCTTATTTTATACTATGGAAAGAAATACATTTTCTTCATAAAACTTGGAATTAATGCATCCTACATTCCAGTTCAAATTATACCTGACCCTCTGCATGTGACAGTCTCACCAGGGCATGCAAAGACAATCAAACAAGGTGGGTCTGTTGCAGTATGAGATTTCAGGCAGTGCAACAATCCTTCCTCGTCCTCTGAAAGTTCAAACTCCAAGAAGCCTTTGTCAAAAACTGAAATTCCAAGTTAATCTGATTAATTTATTCATTTTACATTAAAGGATACTTGGGTTTGCCTTNGAATGGGGGGGGGGGGCATTGTCTATACTATAAACTGAAGTGCAAGTCCAGTCTCTCTTCCCTGACCCGACTGAGAATCCACTGGATTAGCACGTTGATTTATTCTAAGAAGAATTTCTGAGAAAATTATATCATCAGGACTTTACACACAAAAATGTGCAGGGTCACGATGACAAACATAACTGAAACAGTGCACATATAAGGATAGATCACAGGCCTCTAGCTGGAATTTCGGCTATTTTTCATTACTTTGTTATTTCTTGGCACTGAGTTTGTTGCCTTTCTCTGTATACGGAAAAATAGTTGTATACAAGGCCGCAAACATCTGCTTAGTTTTTTTAAAGGATTATATTGTTGCATGAAGATCTCCCTTTGCAATTTCTGCTTCCCTGCACATACACACAAGAATCTGTGTTTCTTTTCTCAAAAAACACCAAAAACCAAGTTATGTGGCAAGTTGACCAGTTTTAATTCTAACGAAAGAAAAATTGTAACTTACAGTTTACCCAGATAGTAAATACAACTTCAACCCCAGGAGTTGCTCCTAAGCAGGGTTTCCTAGGTGGATTTATCATCAGTGAAGGAATTTGGTAGATATTTATTTTTTCCTGAAAACTTCTAAAGACTTAGCAAGTTAAAAAATACTTACTTTTAACTAAGTTATATTTAACTATTGTTAAACAGGACCAGTCCTGCATGTTTTGCATGAACCAATCAAGCTGATAGAATGTTATCACACCGAAGCAAATTGCAAGGATGAAAAGACCTCATCAAGAAATGAAGACTGAGCATGTAAAAACATGAGTCATGAAATGACCATTTGGTTTCTATGGAAATAATCCATATTTGTAAACATCATAGGGGAAAAAATGCCTGCACTAACAAACACAGCATGCAATTATTCTTCAATCACAAAGTATTTTCCAAAAAAACTGCAAGGTAATGTGGATAGTTTAACTTGACCCTCAATTTTATGTATTCCATAATTTTGAGAAAAGTTTTGCTCAGGCTGAACAGAAGGAATCCTCTCAAGGATTGTTCTTGTAGAAAATTTCTGTGTAGAGTATCCTTCCCACACTTCTACGGTCAGGAAAGCCAACCCGAAATATTCAAAGTCAATGAGTCCCCATAGAATAATCACTTTGTTTAACAGATACTAGATTCCCATTTTCTGCTTGTTTAGAGCTATAATAATTTCTATTCTTGAATTATTTGCTATGCTTAAACCCCTAAACATATATACCTACATGCGCACACACACACACACATATGCAAGCTTTCTCACTAAAAAACCAGAGGTACAGGCATAAGAGAGCAATCTAGGGATCTGGAACTTTTGGGGAAAAAATGATTCGAGTACAGGATAACCAGGGGATCAGGCCCAGGCAGCATGGGTTTATGAAAAGCAGATCTTGCTTGACCAACCTGATCTCCTTTTATGACAAGATGACCCACTTACTAGATGAGGAAAAGGCTGAGATGTTGTCTACCTGGAACTCAGTAAAGCTTTGGTCACTGTTTCCCATGGCATTTCTCCTGGAGAAATTGGCTGGTCATGGCTTGGATGGGTGCACTGTCCACTGGGTAAAAAACTGTCTGGATGGCCAAGCCCCAAGAGTGGTGGTGAGTGGAGTTAAACCCAGTTGGCAGCTGGTCACCAGTGGTGTTCCCCAGGGCTCAGTACTGGGCCCAGTCCTGTTTAATATCTTTGCCAATGATCTGGACAAGGAGATCACAGCAAGTTCACAGCCAGCACCAAACTGAGCTGGGGTATCAATCTGCTGAAGCAGTGCTGTGCAAACAGTTGGATTCAACATTCTTAAGGATCTTTTCCAACCTAAAAGATAATTCTGTAGTTCTAAGTATTATCAGATCCTCACTAGAATTGTGACAATTGTAAAAACAGGGGTGTTTTTCTGCTTTCATATAGATTCATACAATAGCATTCTCCTTAGGAGCTGTGAGGACTCTTTACATGGATGAAAGACCCATAAAAACTAAAGAAGCATTTGGCACAAATACTCAATAATTCTCTTACTTTTTCATAGCTACAGAGGACTTTTACTTGTCATCTTATTCCCAATGCTTGCCCCACTATCGGGACTGTGCAATGTAACAACATTTTATCCCTCTAAAGACAGTATCAGTGAGAAGTCAAGGGACATATTTAATAGCCCCCAATCCACCAGCTGAGCTGTTTGTGTCTCCAAAGTCAGTCCTCTCTCCTGTCTCTCCTGCATAGCTTCCAGACAAAATGAAAGACCTTGAGAATTCAAAGAAGGCAAAGAGGATCATTAATTCAAACAGAACAATGACCATTCTTTTATTTTTCCTTGCTCACACTGTCAAACAGGGCAAATTAGATACTTTTAAATCAACACCAGAGCTCACACTGATCTCAGCTGAAATTGGATTGACACCACAAGAGGTGGACAGGAAAATATAATTCAGACAAGGGCATGTTGCAAAAACTGATGAGAGCCAAAGGCAACTACAGTAGAGAAACATGGGAGATGATGGCAATAAACCACCACTGCCACGCCCACGTGCAATTTTCACAGACAATTCTTCTTGAACAAGGTGATTCCCACAATTTCAGATCTGATTCAAGGGTACTGATTTTCCACTGAAGGTGTGTTTCTAATTTATTTTTTAAAAAAACTTTTACACTCCCAAGGGGACAGGAAAGGATCCCAGAAGCACACCCTGCTTCTGCTAGTAGCTTCCTCTATCCCAAGCCCTAGGGAAAGAGGAAGGATTGTAGAGTTGTGTGGAAATCCCTACACCAAAGTTTCAGAGCTTTCAGGTATTCAGTGTTTAAACAGCACAATTCAGTCACCTCCTGGGCATTTGTTGATCCTGTTGCATTTCTGAACTAGACCAGGTCTCTACAAAGAAATTAAAACCAGGATCTTTCAGTCCTTTTAGGATTTTGCATCACTGACCTTATTGATAAATAACTTTTAAATAGGCACATTTGAGGAGTCAGCCTCAAAATTACCAATTCTGCTGTACTAGGTTTGAAAGTGTCTGGTTTTCACATTTTTACATGCATTTTAAGCATGTGCACCATGTAGCACTACCAGCCAAGTGCTCTTGAGCAGAACAGATCAATCTGCAATGGTTTCAATGGAAAAAAAAAAAAAAAAATGAAGAAACTGGCATTTCTTAAAAGCACAGCAATGGTAAATGCCAAAAAAAAATTACTGTTAAGCAGTATGTTTGGTTTGAAGAAGTATTACAGTGCTTTCATTAAGGTTTTTTTAACCATTTTACCTGCTTTATTATATTCAACTTATCTATTAATATCAATCCCCCTTAGGATAGATTCTATTAAATACTACCACAAAAGCTATTTCATTCTGCAACTGTGGCTGAATTTGACAAGCAGTACTCAACCCTTCTTATTTTTTCTAGGATTGTCATGAAAAATGACTGGCAAAACGCTGGTTTGCATCCTTTCTGAAAGTCTGATCATTTTTTCTAATCTACGTTTCCTGAAGTGCCTTTCTTGCTTTCCCAGATACCACCAATATTTGTTTACCTGGTAGTACCTATATTCAAGTGGTACATAAGTGAACAAGAAATGAAGCAGCTCTACAGACAAAGTCACCTGCAGTAAAATACAACGTCGGCTGATGTTAGACCTCTGCACAAGTACTAAATCTAAGACAAACTAAGGGTAAAACCTGTCCACTCTTCAGCATTTGTAGGTTTCAATCAGGAACTAAATAGAAGCTAAAAATCTCTTTCTTATGCAATTAAACCAGACCAATGTGTAGAATGCAACCTACTTCTATCTTCACTGCACAAACCCTCTCATCACACTAAAATAGGTTTGGGGTTTTTTTAATATAATGAACATTGGAGAAGGGTATGTATAGTAGACAAAAGCTCTTACATTCTCAGAAAGGAAGATGAGTAAGTGAAGTAAGTGTAAACAGATGTCACTAATTTATTACAACATATTTTGCTCTCTGACTTACCACGTACCTCTGTCAGTTGCCTCAGCCATCAGTACATGGAAAATACATCCCAGAACGTGTTACTACATTACTGGCCTATCCCATAATTTCCATAATACCAACAAACTAATAAGCGACAAGTAATAACCCCACAGAAAACTCATATAAATTTTGCAATTTTTTTAAACAAAAAAGCTATAGCTATAGGCAAAAAAGCCATCATTTTTATTAAATGGATTCCAAAAATGAAGTCAGCACTTTTACAAGTGTTTTGTTTGGTATTATACGTAACTGAAAAATGCATAATATATGCCTCCCTTTATGGCAAGTATATGAATTACACTCACAAGTTTATATAAAGTACCCCCTCTATGGGACTTCTTACACAGCTGTGCATGGGCAGGACAGTCTCATTTTGCTTTGTAGAACAAAAGTTTCAGAAATATTGCACTGGTTTATTCATCAGGCTTTGACTCCTCCTCACTTATGCAATCCAGAGTATTACCAGAGCAGTTCAGTTACAAGAAAAATTACACTCTTAAAAATACACGATAAAGTAAATGCAAACTGCATTGTAAGGTACATCCTACAATGTGCTGGAACGCCCTTCAAAGTCCCTTTGTAGGGCATAATTTGGAAAAGAAACCAGTGTTACATATAAGAAGCCTAGCAAGTATGTTCAGGAGTACAACGGCTCCAGACTATCCCACAAGCAGCCTGCTCACATTCCAGGAAATCAACACAGATCACGACATCCATCCCAACTGATGAAGGAGTACAGTCGCGACGCCTTCTCCTGACCATCAGTGTCTCTCCCGCAGGCATTGAAATGATATTAAACACGACCGGCTCCACAGCAGCCGCAGAGAGCGCAGGTTGGGCGGGCGAGGCTCGCAGCTCGCCCGCACGGAGCTTGCCCCGAACCGCCGCTGCCCCGCTCCGCCAGCCCCCGGGCGGAGGGGAGGCTCCGTGCCATCCTCGGCATCGAGCAGCCCCTCCGCAAGAGCCCGCGGGAAAAGGAGTCCGAGAAGGAAAGAAAGGAAAAGGAAAAGAAAAGGAGGAGGGGGAGGGGTGAAAAGGGTGAGAATCCACGTTTCTGCATTTCTCTAAAACAAAGAATGTGAGAAAGCAGATGTAGTTCAGTGCAAACGACTCCGCCCTGCGAGGCTTCGGTGTTTACTCTCGCAGCTCGCTTGTCCAGCTGTCCTCCAGCCCCGTCCCAAGCCCCTTCTATTGTTGGGAACTTCCCAGCGGCGGCAGCCCCGCCGGGACGAGGGGCTCAGCCCGAGTGCCCCGAGGCAGCACTTGGCCTTTGACCGCCCCTCCCGCTCTGTGCCCGCAGCGAGCGCCGCAAACCTCGGTCTTCCGCTCTAAAACCCAAAGCGCAAACCCCTCTCTGCCCCCTTCTCAATATGTGAAAGCAAAAGTCTTGCTACTCTCGTACTCCGGAGGTTTTCCATTCCGCTTTTGAGCCAAATCACACAATGAACACACTGCATGCAAAGAGGGGGGATTATGATAATTGTTCTAGAGGTAGAGAGAAACTCACCACCTTCATACTCTTCCACTTCTTGCGCTTTTACGGTTACAAATCGGCCTAATAAAGCAGCGAGGATGAAAAAAGTTCTCGTTTGTACCAAAATTGCCATCATGCCTAGATATTAAACATGTATCCTCCCTGGGCAGCAAAAAGTGCAGAATCGTAAGGTTATTTCAGCAACATGAAGCCAGCTGAGGAGTCTTTCTGCCTTTCCGCATCAGTTCCAGGACAAAGTCTGCGAGCCCTCTTTTCAGCACCAGCTCCAGCGCAGTCTGCTAACACTCCTTTCAGGGGATGCAGCTTTAAATAGGAAGAATGCTGCCTCCACTTTCTTCCTGCCCCTTTTCAGCTCGTTCAGGCTCCTAATCATCCACTCCCTGCCAAGCAACAGTCTGATTGATGGTAAATAACCGAATCAGAGCTGGCTTCACTCTTCCTTGAACTTTTCTCTTTACGAGCACACTTGCAGGATATTTTCCTGCTGCTGTGCAGTGCATGTGCTTTGTCAGGAGCATTTATTAAGCAAGCAAAAGCAGAGTTTTAAGAAGCTGTCAGGAAGAGAAAGCTCTGCTTTTACCACACCCAGCGCACGCTTCCTGGAAATGGAGGGTATAGCCCCATTTGGAGCCGATTCCCTTATTAGGAACTACATCCCTTCCAGCGCGCCGGAGGAGGGTTTCCTCCTCTCCCCTGATAACAGCCCCCTGCCTTGCTCCCGTGTTATCAAACGGGACTCCAGTCCCTTGAGAGGGGCTCACAGAGCTAAAAGAAGGCAGCTTGCTTTAGGAGCTTGTAAATAAGCACCCTTCACCCAGAGGGAAATAAGCATTCCCAAATGAATTCTTTTGCTGGATAATCTTTCCTCAAATGCCTGCGTGCTCTATATTTACTGTTCTACCAGTTGGGAAGACTGTTGGAAATCACCGGAAGATGCTCGACACTTTTAACACCAGAATGCCCGTTCAAAATATCCAATTACCTGCTTTTCTTCAAGTTTCTCTGCCCCTGTTCCCTGACAAACCTACCTAAGCCCCAGCCTAGTATTTAGCCCTTAACAATGTGCCTTAATTAGCATTCTAGCGTGAGCACTGGGCAAATCTCTCTTTTGTGGATCACTTGCAACTGGGAGTAGAATGTTAAATTTCTTTCTTCCCACAGTGTTTATGGTCTGCTGAAAGGAAGCTCAGTCACTAATCCCCTCATTAGCTAAGAAGGGGGTCATCTATACCTGCTGCAGGGAAACGTAGATTCGTCTGTTGGAAGGTTTTCTATGTTCAGCCGTTTCAGGTTGCGAACAATCCCATTTGAAGTCAACGTCTTCACCTGGATTCATACAGATTGGAAACTCCCTGGCTAATCGCAGCATTATTTAGCAACTCTCAGTGATGCAGAATCCTAAAGCCTGTGAAGTTTTCTTCTGTCTCTTCAAAGGTGCAGCATGCCCAGAAGAAGAAAGATAACCTAGAAAATGATACAGCACTGCGATGCTACATCATACCTACTCTAATAGTAAAACCAGAGATTAACATAAAAATACACTGAAAGAGAACATCAAGGTTCCCTACTCTCCTGCACCAAGCAGTCTGACACTTTTTTTGCTGAGGTATTCAAAGATACCTTCTGCCATTTCACTCCTAGGAGAGATTTCTACAGTAATACCTAAAAGTTGCCTTTCATATCTAATTCTGCTTTGGTCTCACCGACAAATTACAACGCATAACTAAAACAGATGACCAACAGAATAGAAAAGGATGCAAATTGAATCCATCCCCTTATGCCTCCTTTTAAATACTTCCTTTTATCATGGTTCTGCATTTAAAGATGTTTTCAGTTTTATTACAAGCATCATATGGAGTCATTAAGTCCATCATTTTTCATTTAAACATATTCACTTCCAGGTCTAAGCTATTTGATAGCATCCCATTGGATGTGAGTGAAAGAAAATCTTCAGGTAGCACCACGGTGAACAGAGTGAGACTAAGCAATTAAGAGTGGGCAGATAAATAATTCCAAGTATGGTCAGTGTCACTTCTCCCCTCTTTCTCCCAATAGGGGAGAAGCCATCATTGCATAGAATAATATTGTATATTTATGCAGCAACTTCTCTCCAATGGTTTCTCACCTTTTTCTATAGATTCTAGGATTCTGTAAGAATAGGGGAATGTGGAATTTCGCAAATTAGCCCAAGGTCATGAATTCACTTAGTAAAGCCTTTTTTGGAGCTCATTTTTCTTCTGTGCCAAGGAAAACTTACACAAGAAGAAAATTTCTTGGGAGGAGAATCCTGAGCCTCAACACTTGGAACGGATTCTTTTCCAATCCACCTTCAATCTAATCATTGTTATACATCCAGCATACACTATGTAACAACACCAAATTTAGTAGACAGAGACACTGCAGAAGTGGTAGGACTGAATCCTCTTTGTCTACTCCCTCTCAGTAGAGCAATAAATGTGGAAAAGCAGGACACAAACCCAGGCTCTTTCCACCAGCAGGAGATACTTTGAATTCAGGATGGTCTCAGCTACCAATTTGTGGCTGATTACTGACTCACAGGAGATGAAAAGTGATATGACATGATTTAAAAAAAAATCACTTTCTAATGGAATCACAGAATAATTTAGGTTGGAAAGGACGTTTACAGGCCTTCTAGTCCAAGCCCCCTGCAACACGGAGGGGCATGTTCAATTAGATCAGGCTGCTCAGAGCTCTGTCGAGCCTGACCTTGAATGTTTCCGGAGTGGGGCATCCACCATCTCTCTAGGACCCCTTTTCAAGTGTTTCATCACTCTCATCATAAAATTCTTCTTTATGTCTAGTCTGAATCTACGTTCTTTTACTTTAAAGCCATTACCCCTTGTCCAATCGCAACAGGCTCGGCCAAAATGTGTGTCCCCCATCTTTCTTACAGACCCCCTTTAGGTACTGGCAGGATATTATAAGGTCTCCCCAGAGCCTTCTCCAGCCCAATTGAACAACCCTAACTCCTCCAGCCTGCCTTCACAGGAGAGGTGTTTCGTGCTTCACATTAGAGCAACCTTCACGTTTGAAGAATCTTTATATAACATGAAGGGAAACAACAACACAATAGCAATATCTTCCCACAAAAGCAGTGTGTGCTTCTTAATGATAAGCTCTAAAAAGTCTTTGTGAAAGCTGGCTGTCCCCAAAGCTAGGACACTCCTAGAATGTTAAGATACAGTACTCTGAAAAAAAAATATAACTGAATACTTCCTAATACCCTGTTTGTGGATATTACCACCTTTTAGCCAGTAAGTCAGTACTGTAAGTTATCTGACCTAAAAGTCGCACGTAAAATTCAAAATTACTCAAAAGTCAAAGAGCATTGTGAGTGATAGATGAGGCTAGTGAATACTATTAGGTAATTGTGAGGACTCAGAAATATATTAAAATGTAATTCACATACTTAAACCTTTCAAAATCTCGAAGTCAGGCCAGAAAAACCCAATTAGCAGTTTCAGATGCATCCAAGCATGCATACATATGAGCAATTAAAATCCAATCTCCATGAGGGTCTCTCCAATGGAGTTTAAGGGCCTCTCACACCTTTCACACTGTTACATACAGTGTGACAGTGCTCCTGTTCTAAACTAATCTGTACCAAGCTGACAAAAAAAATCTTCATCTAAATGAGCAAGCCATCTGCTACAAATGAGAACCTGGGCCAGCGTTTTAGATCAATATGAAATCAGTGGATTCATGGAAACTGGAAAAAAGCTCTAGCTGAATTCAAAAGGTATCTGTTCAAAGACAAGCAAGATTTTCAAAAGCAGTGCGGTTTCACCAAAGGGAGTTCAAGTCAATGTGAGAGTTGCCATCAAGTTTTATGTACGCAGTTCAATCCACGGTAAGTGCTGTTTGAAATTTCCACCTTGTATAACTTCTTCGATCACATGCTTAGTTAAAAAAAAAAAAAAAGCAGCAAATTGCCACACCATATATTTAACTCACAAAAATATAGTCCACATAAAATGCTTGCCTTTTCTTGGAATTAACCAGTAAAATGAACATGACTGAAGTAATACATGAGAGGAAAATAGTTCTTCCTTTGAAATGTGTTCACTTTGCACTTTTAAGACCATTACTGCATAAGGAATCAGTTTTCCCACTTTATACAGGTCTTTCACATAGTAAAAGGAGAGAGAATTCTGCTATTTAAAATGAGAAAATGTAATAGGAAACTACAGAAAAGAGCAAGAATGAAAACAGAGGAATATTATACTACTTTTCAATCATGTTTTTAAATGGACTAGAGTCCAATTTGTACAGCCTTAAAATCATAATCCTCCTGCAGAGAAATCCACCAGAAAAAAACTTGTATCAGCTAGAGATTTAAACAATGCTACATCCGTAACATTGCTACCCAATTGCAGGAGAATATTCCCATCAACCTTTGTGTAGGAAGGTTTAATAAACAAATTTAAGTCCTAATAGAGGAAATATATCTTTCTTGGTTGCATTCAACCTTTTTAATGTTGTTTCAGTGTATTTTTAATTTAGGGACATAGGATGATACTTCGCTTTAAAACTGCTAGTGTGGAGTCTTGGATTATGTCAGTCACCATAAATGGGCTTTTGCTATGAGGAACTCCAAACCGAATAAGTTCAATAAGTGACTGGCACTTGCAACCTTTCCTTTAGAATGTCTCAATTAAATTAAACTCAACATTAGTCTAAGCAAAAAAAGTCAAGGAATTAATTAGGGAAATAATTAGGGAAAGTCTTGCATTAGGCCCTCTGAAAATTATACTTATTCTTTACCTAGAACAGGAAAAACTGCATCATTATTTTATTCTTTATTACAAATTCATTGTCAAGCTGGCTTTTGTCTGCTTAAGAACTTAAACTGATCAAGTGAGAACATAAAAGGATCACAGCAAGCTACTCACTTAAGTGGCAAGGGCGAATGCTAATCTGTAATTCAAATAGGTCCCAACTGATGGCCTTCACTGGGTTTTTTTTTCCTAATATTTAATTAACTTACCTTAGGACCCTAAGATAACTTACTTTGTTCTTTTTCATTGACTGAAAGTCCCTGCAAAAGGAGTTAAAGGCCTATCCAACAAGCATATTCATATCTCCAATAATTTTTCTGACCTAGGGAATCACTTGAACTAATGGGGCTGTAAACAAAGAATTTGGCTGAAAGTTTATTTTTAAGCCTATTCTCTTGTACGAATAGGCTTGTTATAAGATGTGTTGAGGCTCAGGATTAATTAATCACTGCCACTAAACTTTATCCACAGTTTTAAAATAATATTATTTCATCGTCATTCCTTTATTTTAAAATTCATGTTCAAGACTATGTAGAACTATTTTGTGTTAATACAGATTTCAGACCGCTGACCTGTGCTTTAATAGGCTCGGTGCAGCCCCAAGCACAAAATGAGCCTTTGGTAACTTGTCATCATGTCCTAGTATGACATACCATGTCTTTAAGAAACAAAACACTGTATCTGTCTTTTAGAGTTTAAATTGTGTTTACTAAGGACATTATTAAAATCTTACGAATTGATTTTATCCATGGTTGTTGAAGTTTTGTACCTGTTGCTTTTTATTTAAACGGATGTTTTTGCTGCAGGTTTCACATATTCAGAAGTATTACAGAATTTATTCTCACAAATGTAAGAAGCATCAATGACCCCACTGAAAGGACAGGAAGATGATGTGGAGCTCAATTAAACTCTTATTGTCCATGCTCTTATCTAAAGCCCCATGCAGATGGAACCCTATAGTCACCAGGATTTATGTGCAAGGTATGGACCTAAGAGTGTGTGTCCTCAACTACCAGAAGCAAAACAGTCATATTATCACAGCATGCTGCCTGGGCCTGTGTTCAGCTCTCCTGTCCATGTAATTGTTTCAGTCTGGGTAAGAAAAGAGCCCATGGTTTCCATTTTTGGTCTCATGGACTAACATCCCATCAGATGCAATCAGACTGTGACCAAAGCGTAGTCAATACCCGGCCAATTATTTTCCCTATCATTACACTGTTATTTTTAAAGTATTGATCTTCAGCCTTAGAGTTGAATTTGTGGAATACCTAAAGCTGATGGAGTCATCTATTTGAAACCTGGGGAATAAAACATTTAAGTTTGTAGCAAAATTCTCACCAACCATAACACAAGCAAGAAGTTCAGAATGCAGTCTTACAAACCATATTGCTCCCAAGTTACATCTGATTTCCTAGCAAAATAAAAATGCTGAAAAGCCTGTACACACGACATGCTAATTAACAGAGCTTGCCGACAGATGTGACTGGAGAATGGCTAAAGCAGCTCCAGGAGGGACTTTAGAATCACCAAGCTACTCACAGAATACATATGTTAAAATTAATCTTAGAGAAAAATATATACATAATGTTACAAGGAAACTTAGTTACTGATAGAGCTCTACAGACTAAGTTTCCATGTAAGATAAACCACAGGGTAACCAAATGTACTGGAATGTGTCTGAGCTCAAAATGAGACTTTGTCAGCAGTTGCTCTGGGCCTGAGCCTGCAGCCTGCAGGGAGCTATTGGGGAACCACCCTGGGTGGCCTGCAGAAGGGAGTGTCTTGAGCAGATGGGGCACTGTGCAAGCCAAAAGTGGAGACAGGTCCAAGGAGTGTCTTCCCTTGGAGGGAAAGGGCCACTAAAATAAGGAATATATTTTCCCCCCTAAAACCCCATATTTATTATTACATCCATATGAAACAAACTGCCTGTGACTTTACACACACTATAAAGTAGGACTGAAGGGATCCATTTACACAGGATATTGTTTCCCATGTAAAAAAAACCTTAGCAGATGTTTAGTGAATGTTCAGTACCTATAGACACATTTGGACAACATTCTCAGGCATGTGGTGGGATTCTTGGGGTGTGCTGTGCAGGACCATGAGTTGGATTCAATGATCTTGACAGGCCCCTTCCAGCTTAGCATATTCTATGATATAATACCCTATATTAAAGTTACATTTTCCAGAAAATCCCCATTTTTAATCATATTGATTTTGTCCTGGATATTTGAAGTGCTTTTGATTCTACTTACCATTTAAAACTGGGAAAGGCCTCAAGTCCATTGACAAAAGGAATTTAGGTTGCTCAACATCTTACTGGAATTGCTCAGCTTTTATAAGGTAATCTTTTTAAAATACATCATTTAATATCTTTAATTAGTAAGAAGAAACAGATTTAATAATTTCGAGGCAGGCATTTTTGACACCAAATCAAAGCAATAGACACAGGGGTGAAAGATTGCCCCTGTTGAAGGTAGCAGCAATAGTTCAGCTACTGTATTAATGTATTCTCTTGTGGTGGAAGCTTCCACCCCTTTTTTACCCATCTTTTCATCACTCTGTTAATACATAAACTTTAATCTGCTTTAAAGGATTGGAATGGTCAAGATGATCCTTTTAGATTCTTTGCAGCACTATTTTTCTTCTAGCAAGAAAATGTGATTTATATAGTGGCTATATTCTCTCTTGGAAGTGAGTCCCCTTCTAGAAAATAGGATCCACCTTTATCAGGTGATAAGATCTGATAAATAGAAAACCAGGGCATTCATAAAAGCCAATTTAAAAACAATTCTAAAAATCATGAGAAAGGAAAATTTGTCATATTTTTAGTATTTTCCATGTTGACATGGACATTCCCTATTTCTTTCTTTTAAGCAGCCAGGGAAAAACCTGCGCCAACATGGACAAAATTGTGGATAATTAATAAAAGAAAGGGGAATAGCAACAACAGTGGAAGGAAGTAACTGAGAAAAAGGAGGAAAAAAGGAATTAGTATTTGTGTAAGTCAGGGATCTAAGACTTGAATTTATGCTTCACATTCACACAAAGCTGAAACAAAGAAAAGTTTCTGTAACAGAGTTATAATTCTAGCACTCGGGGTGTTGGTGTCACTACTAGAACTATAAGCCCAGGACATTAAATAAATGTCAGTACAGTTGTGTCTAGGTTCAAATAGAGAATGAAAAGAAGGTTTATTCTGCCTTCTTTACTTTTCCATTTCCTTACCATGCTGTCTTCTTTCCAATATTTTATAGCTTTTATGAGCCTTATTGCACTAAGATTCTATGAATGCATGTGTGGAGCACATTTTGGACTGCCTTTAAACATTAAGTGCTAATTGAAAACATAGTTTACTCAGAAACAATTTATGAAGTTTACATTTAATTTTTGCTGTGAAAAAATGTGCAAACTGAGCCCTTTTAGAAAACTTATTGAAATTTTTATTTCAGATCTCTGTATGAGGTAGGCTTGTTTTCAAAGTTATGACCCGTCAGCAAGTGGATTTTCATCTGGTTAATGGGCTGAAGCAGATTGTTGAAGAGTATATCTACCCTCCGTACTTACTGATATGCTTTATTTTGCCTCAACTGATCGCTTTCATGATGTAGTTCAGGAAATCAGCCTCTTACCCTTTTTAAAGATTGATAGCTTAGATGAGCCTCAGTCATTTTATAGAATAGTTATTAAAGCTTAAAGATAGTTGTCCATTTCCACAACAGCATAACTTCCTTGCTTCTCAAAAATCCCCCTACACTAAGATCCCCATTGTAGGCAAAAACTCACAAGCAGTCTTCGTATATCTCTTGTTATGTCATTCCTGGCAGCAGCTGAAATACTTAAACCTGGTGGCACTGCAGCACATGAACACAAGCTCGACTTTAACCCAGAATCCAGGAATGGGGTGGTTTGAAATGCACCCAGAGATAAGTAATAGCCACAGCAGGTAACTGGACTGCTCTTTCCCCCTCAGTTAATGACTGTTTTCTGTCTGGGAGAGATTGAGAGTTCTTGTTAGAAAGCAAGGATTTTCATAATTATTTCTATTCAGGTACTTTAAAAGTACCAGACCATGTAACATACGCTCTCCCTCGAATCTGCTGGGACATTAATTTACACCCACATTACCTCAGCAGGCAAATCAAGTCTGAACACTGCTACACAAAGCAAAGCCCACATAAACTGAGCCATGTGTGAAAGAGCCCCACACAAAATTTGGGCAAACCCCAGAGATCTCTTTCACCATGCTTATTTCCATCAGCTAAGGTGCTTTCCATGTGGATCCCCTAACCAAACCCAGTCATATGGAAAATACCCATGCAGTACAGACTGTACCCACTGAGCCTCCTGCTGCTCAGAGACACAGCCCTGGCACTACAGGATGCTTTGCACATGGGCAGTAGGAAGACAGATTTTTAATATTCTCTGTCCACTTCATTCCATGTCCACTAGTTTATATTTCTAATTGTCACACATATTCAAACTTTACTGGGCTAAGTTTTTTTTACTTAATCCAAGCATCCAAACACATCCACAATCCAAACACATCCACAAAAAACAAGTATAGGTATGAGTTAATTGCAACTTGTATTGCTTGTAATCAGGCTGGTTCATTAGTGATATCTCATACTGTGTTATCATTTTGATTATTATATTCCTACCAATCTTTCAGGGTACTTTCAGAAGGATTGTTTGGCTTTGTTTATTTAATATGACCATTATATTGCCTCTTAAATGCACTTCCAATCCCATCTTTATGAAGAAAAGAGGCCTGAATAGCAAGTAGTTGATCTTCCACAGATTTTAGGATACCAGGAATGAAATGTTTGATTGTAATTGGCTATTTTTATCCTTATATTTAAACATTTCATGTACTGGGTAGAAAACATTTATGAAAATGCTGGTTCAATTTCTTCTGTATACTTCCAGCATTCAACAATGCACTAATTCTCCTACGAAAAGCAAAGTTTAAATTGCATGAAGGATAATTTCAAGCAGTATGAAATAGGTGCTTTTGCTCAGTGTTAAAAAAACCTTATCTTTTGCAACTAGAATGCAGGTTTTAACTATCTGCTATTATCATTTTTTATTATTACTTATAAAGGTTGCAACAGAAAATGTCAATTCATATACAATTTTAATGAAGCTGGAAGAATTTTCCAATTTTTTTATCTGCTTGGAACTGTTTTTAGAATTATGCCTAAGAATAAGACACTGGCATGAAATTCTAGCTGTACTCTTCTGAGAATACAGGAGAAGTTTTAATATAAAATCTTGACCTAATTTATTTGCATTCAGGAAGCCTGTGACAATGTTCCTCTGAAGAGAAAGCAAACACGTGTCAGAGGTAAAGTCCTGTCGGGAACTTGACATTGATCCCAGCCTTACCTTGTAAGACTCCCTTAGGAATTGTCAAAAGTGTCACAAGCCCTACTGAAGTCACAGGAAGTCCATGCAGATGTTAACTCAAGGATATAGAAAACTTCTAAAAAGTCACCAGCATTTAGTCAGATATTCCTAGGGCTTAGTCATTCTCCAGGACTCAGTTTATTTAATATATCTTCTCTTTTTATTCTTTTTAGTCTGTTTGAAATCTTAGATTCAGGCTTGTACACCAGCCCTTCTGAATAATCTTGTGAGGTTTCTAATGTATAGAAAATAGCAAGAGAAGGAAGGGGGGGGAAAGTTACTCCTAACCTCGCCTCAGTGCCACAGATGCTTGAGAATACTATTTATACCCATGAAGGAGAATTTTAAGGCCCCTGAAAAATCACTCAAATTGTAGAATAAACCCATTTCTAATGCAGGGACACCTACAGACCAGGAAGAGCTCATTGCACTACAGCTTCAGGATCAGTACTAGAAGAAACTCAGCCCACTGACCTGCTAAAGCGTATCATGGAACAGGACTTCCACTGTGGCATAGGGAAACAACCTGCCTGCCACCAGCAAAATAAAAAAATACAGGTTTGGTGAAAAAAAATGAGGCAGATGGAGCCTTTTACATTCTCCATAACCCCACACTGAGGATATCAGACCACAATACAATGTTGTTACGACAATCTTGCAGTGGCTATTTGAATGTTTGCTGCTAGACCTATAACAAGGAATTTTAAAAGCCCACTATCTTATATATAGGCTCCAACAGACCATCGGAAGGCCAAGACTTAACACACACATAGACTAGAGGAAGTACTTACTTAGAGTGGCACACAGACAAATATTTTCTTTGGCAGAGAACGAGTCTCTATAAACAGGAACACGGTCAAATCATGCACTTTTTGCAGGAACTAAAGTATTCGAACTCCAAAAAAAAAAGACACTACCCAAAGTTATATAGGAAAGAAAGGAACAGCTAAATAATCGTAGAATGATTCCTTTATTTTCATGAAGCTGGATCCTTTTCAACAGCATACTCCTTCAGTGCTATTATACGGTTTTCAAACTCTGTGTGTTGTACTCAAAGAACCATTAGTTTCTACAACAGTGGATGCTTCACTAAATCCTTCCCTTCATCTAAAGGCTGTTTGCAGTTGTTTATTTTCAAGCTTTATTTAGTGTCACATTTGCACAGTCAGATTCAAGTCAGCTCTAAGTGCCCTGAACACAGAGATCAGCCAATGTCAGAAAAGCCAAATGCTGTTCTTCTAATGATGGTGAGAAATGACTCAAAGAAACTGCAGAAACAATTATTGTAAGTGCTATTGAAACTTAAGTCTCTGATATTTACCAGCCTTCATGGAAATCATTCTCCGCTGTCAATAAGGATATACCAAAAGTAGTTCTGTCTTTCGTTCACTCACATTTACATAGGGGCTACTAGAAGGCTTTAATCCTATAGCTTGTCCTGTCTACAGTATTCCTCTCTACACATATAGGTGCCCAATACTTATCCTGACAAGCATGCTCTAAATGTTTTTTCCTATTTTTATTTGAAAGGGAATCTATCCATATTATTGAGGACAGACATAACTAAAGTTTGATTTGCCTCTTTAGCAAACATGCATGATCTACACCAGGCCTATGGAACTTAGACCTTCTCCATGTTACCTCTGCTGGTCCTGGAATTCTACAAATTCACCTATTTCCTCCATCTCTGAAAGAAAATTTATGTCTAAGGCACTTCAGTAGTTTGTCATTTAACAATCTAGGAAAATGTTCCCAGTGAATACTTTTTCTCTATCCTTTAAGAGTGACAAAATATCCCTTTAAAAGCAAATGTACTTCTAAAGTAAAGAGCTAGCAAACAATTCATGTAAATATTACTTTTTCATGTTTGAACTGATGAATGCAGAACTTCTGTGAAATGACCCCCCTAAGGGTGTAATGTCACATTCAGTTTTATAATTATGTGTATACTCAACCTTAATGAGTAATTACAGGACTTGTTTGTGGAAATCAGATGAAATCAACACAGTACTTCATCTGTGCAAACCTCTGTTCCCATTGTGGAAATGGGAAAGGGTTTAAATGGTTAACTGGAGATAAGTATTTTTGTAAGAAAGCCAGCTGTGTGCCAGGCAGGAAAATTCCACCACTAGTACTCAAACAAAAAACGAAATACTTTGAAATCCCAAGGTCATCAATGCACCTGTGTAAGTCTCATTAAACTTCACTGACATTTTATACATTTGTTGAGGGCAAAACACTCTCCTACAGCTGCAGCTCTTCTTGAATGACTGCTCATTTTCATGGCTTTTTATGACTGTAGGCCAGTTTATAATTTAAAATTGCAAAAACCATAGTACATTTCAGCAGACTACGCAACTTGTTTGGCTTTGGATTTGTGTTAGCTTGAGGCTTAGCTCTGGGTAATGGATCTGGAGCTGCCGACAGCTGTGGCTCACAAGGGCGCAGCTCCTCTCATTGTCCCCGCACTGCCAGGGGACACCAAGGGACTCAGCCTGGCAGCCCCACACACGCCAGTCCAAAGGACGGCACATCCAAGTGACTCAGCCTCTTGCTCTCCAAGCTTTCCCACTCTTCAGAAAGACACCAGGGCATGAGGAGAGCTGCTGGTGTCTGCACCCAGTGATGGAATTCCGGAAGGGCTCATGCAGCAGCTCAGCGGACTGGACACAATCGATCCCTTGTTTGGCAGGGTCCTGTTTCCTCAGGACCCATTTCTACCTCTCACTAGGGTTTCACATGCATATCTTTAAATTGCTATGAAAGCTGCTAGGGCTTTAATAGCCTGTCAGGGCTAGGGCAGAGCCAAGCAGAGAACCAAAAACTGTTTCAAACCAGCTCAAAAGCCGAGAACCAAAAACTGCTTCAAAGACAGTTCTCCTGTGCAAGTTTCATGCAAGTGCCCAGCTCAGGACATTCAAAGGTCTGCAAATTCCAAGAAACACAGTTCTGGCCAGATTGAGAGAGCTGAGAAACATGAAATAAATCATCCCACTTCAAAATCCCATCTTCTTCAAGCAACAGACATGCCTGAGGTTTCCCCTTTCCGTGAGATGGCCAAGCACTCTCCCGTCAGGCCATTCCTCAGCAGCTGGCTCTCTCCTTTACATAGCCCTACTTCATCTGAGTCCTAACCAAAAGTCTGACTCACTTCACAGTGCCGTCCCAAAAGCTATTTTTATTTCCCAGCTTTGTAATTCTTTTTCAGATGTTAATCTCTTTGCTCCTCCCTCCTCCTCCCACATAAGAACTTAAAAGTTTTTTTTCCCAGTCAGGCTAATAAAATAATAAAGCAAGAAAAGAGATTGTGAGCTAAAGCATTTTGGAACCAAAAAATTTAGAATGTATCAAAAATTAACTTCCTGTGTATTTCTGTAGTGATGCAACGTTAAAAATCGTTTTTTTGGTCTCTTAACAAAGTTCCCCAGAAAATACAGAGGAAGATTGGAAATTCATCATTATGCTAAGGAATACCTCACTTTCCTCTGAACAATGAGGTTACTACAGATGTGCAGTCATCCACCAGGAATTCCTCTTACTGGAACATAAAAGCTGCTATTTTATTCAAAAATTCCCTGCTGGATTTTTAAGTTCTAGTGAGACATGCAGGAGTGCAGGACTGATTTGGGGAGTGCTCAAATTTACTTAATAATAGGAGGGCTGAAAGAAAATAATTCTTATTGAAACTTTTTTTAAAAGTATTGAGATTTAATTTAGCTAAACAGCATGTTAGACTAGTTATAACTATTCCCAGGTTTTGGCTATAGAAAGTAAAATTACATCTGCAAACCAATCCCTGACAAGCAGGATGAGTCACTATTCAGTCTGTTTTCACTTAATTACAAAATTTTTTTTTTTACATATGTAGGGTTTAGAAAAAACAACACAGACAACCATTGCAACTGGGAAATTATTAAAAGGTGAAATGTGAAGAGGTTCTGACTCAATGGCTAAGGTATTCCTAACTCCAAAAACGCTCTGAGGAAATAATGGTAACCTTTGTAATTTGCAGAAATAATAACTCAAGTCTTGTGAAAGGATGCACAAAATATTTCTCAAAAGTAACACATGGTCTACTACTTGCCTAGAAAAGGAAACCTTATTTTTAATTAACCTGGTAGACATACATTACATGAAAAGAAAAAGAGAGAAACAGAATGGAAACCTGAGAATAAGCAAACAGTAGAGAGAGATAACTACAGCCTGCTTTCCATTTTTGCAATTGCTTTTTATTAACATCCTGTAAAGAGATGGTTCCACAGTAAAGCAACATGGTTTGAAATGCAAGATGTTAATAATGGCTAAAAATGAGTCTTTAAAGCTTTTTCATCTTTGGAGGACATGCAAAAGATAATAGAAAAAAATATTTTTTGAAAGCAACTGAAGTAATTTCAAACCTGTTGCCTTGTACTTTTACTTTTGTAGAGGAAAATGATATCTCACTTAAAAATTCTTCAACTGCATCCAGATGAACGTGTCATTGAGATGCTTCATGGCACCTGGAAGACTATGCACAGAGGCTGCTGCTGAACTGAGATTCCCATGGGTTCCCAAGCATTAACCAAAGTGACTCAGCATAAAGATTACGTTGCTTAAATACAAGATTACGTACAACTGCCTAAGTTGAGAGAAAGCACAATGTGTTTTATGTGGACACTCCTTGTGTTAGGTTGCTATCCCTTAAAAATAGATTTTAAAAGAGGTCTTATTTCTCTTTAAGTTCAGGAGTGCTGAGCAGGTAATGGGAAAAACCATTCTGTATTTGGGGCATGGTACATTTTTACCTACTCAAAATTAGATTAGAAAATATTTGCATACTTGGGCCAATTCCATTACTTGCTTTGTAACACTGTGCAATGGTATTTTTTCCATGCAATGGTTTATTCCCTAATTGTTTTCATCCTTTATTCTCATGCTTCAGTACCTGTGCCTTGGGTCTAGGATAAAAGTATTTCAACTTCTCCCAACACACACACACACACACACATATCAGTAGATCAGCCAGGAAAACGGGTATGGATTTTTGTTTTTCTGCCCACAGCTCATAATACCAATATCCACACATCAATATCCACAATAAAGTTTGACTTGGATGGAGTCATCATCCATAACAATCCTCAAGTTTCTAAAATTTATTTAGTTACAATGTGGAGATAGCTTGTAGCATAACATAAAGTTGAAAAATCTGAAATTAATAAATTAGCAAAGGGAAAGACAGCGATAACAACTGCATGTAAAAAGTTGCAGATGGTATGTTGGAAACCAGTGGGAAATACACATTATGGGAGGTCATGACAGATCACAAGATGCAGATCTAGATGCAGTATCAGCAATGCCTTGACTGAAGCTTGCCAATGTCAACAGATGAGATGAGAGTTTGCCTCTGTGGAAAACTTGAAATACTGAATTTGTCTGATAAATGAAGTTGATGGTCCTGAAGTGAATACAGACCATTACTCTAAAAAATACCCAACAAGGCAATGCTTAAAAGAACAGCCCACCAGTAGGAAAAATCAGAGCCAAGACTATTTATTACATTAGGTACACTATCATTCCTGAATGGGCAAGCTCAAAATGTAAAAACAGTATTTGGGGATAACTAGCACTGTTGACTACATGTCTTGAAATAGGAAAAAAAACCTGCTCACATACCATTCTTTACACAAAGGTACTCCTGTCCTCAATACCGTTCAGGGCTTCTACTGCATTTACTTTTGTAGAAGCAATTACCTTTTATTTGAGCTAGGGATGGAAGAAGACTCGGAACCAGAAGACTCAGCATCCAAACCCCATTCCTTGGTAATCAGATGAAGGCCATAGGCACTAAGGAAGACATTTGAGACAAATGTAAGTAAAATAATAAGCAGAAAGGTACAAAATAACTACAAGGAAGAGAGACAAGAAAATTATGACATTTATTTTTGTGCCTAAAAACATCCATGTGTGCATATAATATTCATACTCCCAGAGCTGGAAGGAATGACCAGATTGTTGATCTCAGAGTGCATCAGCGTGCAGGGGAGCAGTGCTGTGATGTGCCAGTTCGGGAGGCTGCAGTTTGTGGGTGTTCTACACCAGAAGGCTGAAGTAGAAAGCAAACTCTTAATTCCTTCTCTGAGCCAATGTTTTAGCTCTTACCCAAGACTGTGCCCATGTCCTGGCAGCTCTGCCACACAGAAATGAAATGAGCTTTACATAACAATGAGAGCAGGTAACTGAGAGATAATAAGGGCACTTGAATTAAGTGACACTCCTTGAATGAACTTCTTGGGCCTCAATGCATTTCACCAAACCACTGGGAATACCTGATGGTGAAGCATCTATCCAGCCTGACAGGAACATGCTACATCCCTGCTGGCAACTCCCACAAGAGTGGGCAACCATAGCTTTTCTTCATTTTACAGGGATGTAAGTAGGGGGTACAGAGACTCCAAGACCTCTGCGCTGCTATTGCTCCTTTCCTGCTCCAAGAGCCTACATACCAGATCCAGCCAGAAAAAAGGGGGTTAAGAATCAGAGAATCAGCAGCGTGTGGGCTGCTGGCAGAAAAGTAGGAGAGCAGTCAAGTTTCAGACACAGAATGTCACAGCTTTACCTGAAGTATCACTCTGTAGAAACACAGAGAGTAAAAGCTTCCCATGAAACATAAAATGTGCTTCCCACATTAATGGTGATACTTCTTATTTCCAGAAAAGACCAAAGAGCCAAAGATAAAATTAGCCTGAAATGCGAAAATTTAAATTAGCCATTATTAAAGCAAAATAGAAACACATATATCATATTAGAATATTTGTCTGCTTGTTCAAATTTCATTTGAATTCTACAACTTCTGTTTTAAAGGTTTTACTGCTTCTCTCTGAACACAAGTAACTTTTAACTTCAAGTAGTGAATTTACTGACGTTGCAGTAATGATTTATGCATAATTTCCTGCATTGCCAAGCATCTGTGGATGCTCTCGGGTGAGCAGGGAACACACAGGTTGAGAAACTGTACAAAACAAGCAACTGGCTTTTTACTTTGGAAGTCTTTCCATTGAGTTGCCGGCTATTTTAATGATTTTCAGTCACTGCAAGTCTAATTGTCAGTAAAACAAAACTATTTCAGGCAGCCCTCAGTTTTACATCATGGTATCCTAGTGTGAAAGAAATGCAATTTAATGATACTCTTGCCCTTTAAAACCAGTGATGAATAATCCAGCGATGAACAATCCAGCCCTGCCACCATGATATAATAGGGTGTAATGTGGACTGCACTTCCATCAGCACTCCCAACTTCTGTGCAGAATTTCCCTACAGACACTCCCTTTTTATGTTTGTCCCTTTGCTTGATGTGTCACCTGGGTGGCACAAACAGGGACAGCAATTATGAACGGTATTTCCAGGCAGAGAAATCTATCTGCCTGTCACATAAATACAAAATGTAGCAATTGTGCAACACTGTTTTCTACACTGACATTTTACTGAATTTGTGTCCTGCTGTATATTACATGAAATAATTCTGTAAAAACAGATGTAATTTCTCTTTCTTGACAATCTATGTAACAGATTTCTAATACATAGTACTTATATTTACCTTTATACTTTTGTATTTTTATAAATATTTTTTCAGTAGATCATCTTGTTCCCCAGTTATTATTAATTGTTATTAAATAGACTGTCTCTTCAATCCACCTTATTTTTAACCTGGAAGCCAATTGGCTTTTCTACAGTTCTGCTCTTCAAATGAATTTGATTTGTACCCATCACTGACTGACTATGTCAAGTATCTATGTTTCCAAGGAAATCTTTGTCCAGGTTACACAGGTTGGACAAGTCTGATTCTCTGATGGAATTTTTTTCTAACACATGCTTATAGAAGAGATGCCTTTTCACATGTGCAGCCATGCATAATAAAAGAAAACTGCTGTGTGCCATCTAACAGGAGACTCTAAATGATCAAATTGGCATTTCAGAGCAGAACGTAGTAGGTTGATCCTCTGGCTGCAGTGATGCAGTCAACAAGTAGCAGTGGATCTTAAATGATGTCATTTAAGACTTAGCTTGGGGCCAATGCAAACCTGCCTGCTGACATCCTCAGGGATCACAGCTGGATTTTCACTTCAGGGAAAGCACAAACTGCCTATTCCACTTACTGCTAGATGGGTAGCCAAAATTTTGATCATACAGTTAGTGAGATGTGAAATACTACAAGACTAAGGAGGACCAAAAAAATTAATCACAATTGACTCATCTTTCTTGCTCTTTGTGAAGGGTTTTTAAAATTCTTTAACTTTCAGCAGAGCAGACATTAGTATTTACTTCATTAAGCTGGGGGCAGAGGGGGGCGGTGGTACAACTTAATGATTGTTCTCACAGACCTAGGAATGGCCATACTGGCTTAATTAAATAGGAGTATCTCACAGATCACACCGGGACACCAAGAAGGGTGGAGTTCAAATGCTGAAGAACATTTTTTGTAATTCCTGCAACTCAGGAACTAGCCATGAACTTTTGATCCAAGTCATTAAATGTTGTAATAAATAGGAACTAAAGAAATTAAGATAAAAATCCAGATTTTTGTTCGTTCACTTACTGGCACAGTTATAGTGGAAGCATCTCTATCCAATCACATCACAAGAAAAACAGAGCCCTACTCAGTATCAGTACACCAGGATTTTATTCTGAATTGTCCTGTGAAATCACTACCCTTTTGCAAGTTACTAACTTTATGTCTTAGTTTGCACAGTATTAAGGAAAAAATAATGGCACATTTTAAAAGTCGATCTATTGAGGAGTGAGTTTTTAATATTTGAAAATCATTTATACGGAGTAGAATTCCACAATAAGAATGAGAATCAAGTGTTGATCTCTGTCTGAAATAAAATGCTCTGGGGGCTCCTTGTTCCCTGCTAACAGAATTCCTGAACCACACCTTTCATGCTAACACCCTGCAGAGAAAAGAGTTTTCCAGTTAATTTTTACTCTTCTTCATGAATTCACTTGCTTCCAAGCCACAATCTGAATTGATCAATCTCACCTGTTGTATTTAAGTGCTTCTTTTAACCTGGAGACAGCTGTTTTGCCATAGTAGTTAACATTTAAAGCTCAGGCAGAAACTACTTTTAAAAGACCATATAGTTTCAGCACAGGCTGCAACAATAAATCTAACACACAATGTCCTCCACTGCTGTAAATTTCTAGTGAGACAGAAATTTAAATTACTTCTACTCAAGAAAAGTAAAAATTTGAATTTCCAGATTTTCTACAAAACAAGTAAACAAACCCCTTTTATTATTCAAAAAAGGAATGACGCAAATTAAATTTCTGTACATGTTTCTGGAACTGATGAAGTTTCCTGAAACACTGATGGCCTACCAGGGACTCTCAGGCTGCCAAGAAGTCCAGAGTCCTCAAACAGCAGTAGCATAAATTCTTGGTGGTTGTATGCTAGTATAGTTCAAAGACATTCTGATCCTTACAGACAGAGTGAGAAAATATATATGATAAAATATATTTTAATTGCATTCAAATTGAGGTCACTAGCCATTGCTAATGGTGTTAACAAACATTTATAATCCAGCTGCAAGGGTTTGAAACTAACAGTAGGTATGTGAAGCTGCCACCAAACAGCAATGAAACAAATGAAAACAGACTGCAAAGGAGCTGGGAAGATCTGAGGAGGAAAAACTCACAAAGTTGACTGCAAACCATCTTATGACATTACCCAAGGCTATTAACTGTGTTTAAAGACATGCAAAAAGCATCCAACAAAAACATGAGAATGAATTTAAACACTGAGCTTTCTACACAAAAAGGCTGTTTGGAAGGTTATGGGGTTTTAGTGGGTTTTGCTGCTCTTAAGTGTAAATAACCAATCTAATGCCAGTTGAATGACATTTGTCTCCTACTGCTTAAACATCTCCCGATATCCAAGATACCACTGTCATACATCTGCTTTGCAAAAGGAAGAAAAGGAAGGTTAGATATTCAGACACTGATAAGCAAAAACAAAAAAGGCAACTGTGTGAAACCAGATTTGCAAAGCAATAGCCCTATTTAGGCATTAGACCTTACACTCTTACTGTCCCTCTAAGTTCTGCAAAGCAAATATGAATGGAGAAGCTGAAACTGGTTTTCCCCTTATTTAATTTTCAAATAATTTTACAAGTGTGCCTTTTAATCCATTTTAAAAATCAAAAAGGGATTTTGAAAATTCCACTATACGCTCATAGTCTAATAATAAAGATTCTCTATTTCAACCAGTCCTGAAGTAGTATCAAATGTGGGGTGGAAGCTGAGAGGAAAAAGAAAAGGCAGCTAGAAACTACCTTGTGCCAAGTGCAGAATCTGAGGCAAGTCATATGGAAATTTACAGTAATCCACAAACATCTCAATATTCCTTTTTTAACAAAACAGTAGTTCTGCATACCAACTGGGGAGTGGTAACCAGAACAGCTACTTTATAGGCCCAAATTTTCCATTCAATCAAGATACTTCCTCTGATGTACAATCAAACATTGTTGAATAGCTATAAATCATGTAAAGATGCTGTTCTGTTTGCATTTCAGGAAAAACAGACCAAGCTAGTTCATTTGGGTCATAAAGATTCTTTTTCCTCCTCAGTAAACATTTTTTCTAATTGTAGCCCTACTTAAGAAAGACACGACAAAATTAACTTCACAATTCAGATTTAAGTGCTCTATTTTTGAGGTACTGTGGTTTCTTGGGAAGTCTGATTGCCCTGAGTTCTTAAGATTAGGCTCAAAGACAAGTGCAAGTGAACATCTTCATTTCAGTGAACAAAAAAGCTATTATGGAGTTTCATGTGTTTTTACAATTACAAGGATTAGCAGTTTTCAGTCCCCAAAATAGTTGCATCTGTCATCATTTATGTTCCTACCAAAGTAGTCTGGTATTCCAGGGTGGTTAAGCTTCTCCACAACTATGTTCAAGTGAAAGAAATGAAGAAGAAAAATATGAGGAAAGAACAACCTTATTTTGAATATGTGCAGCCCCAAACTTTCTAAAATATCCTTTTTTCTTTAAAGAACAACTCACTCGTTTTGTCTTATCTTTCTAATATGTTTTCAAGAAACAGTGCAGGTGGTACTATTTGAAATCTGCTGTTTTAAAAATGTAAATTTCTAAGATTTATAAATATGGTTTATACTTTTATATAAGAAAAACCAGTGTACTTATAGGACAAGGGGAGATGGATTCAAACTGAAAGAAGGAAGACTTAGCTTAGATATACGGAAGAAATTCTTTACTGTGAGGGTGGTGAGGCCCTGGCACAGGTTGCCCAGAGAAGCTGTGGATGCCCCATCCCTGAAAGTGTCCAAGGCCAGGTTAGATGGGGTTTGGAGCAACCTGGTCTAATGGAAGGTGTCCCTGCCCATGGCAGAGGAGTCAGAACAAGATGACATTTAAAGTCCCTTCCAACCCAAACCATTCTATGATTCTATGAAAGAAGAAGAAATTGGAATAGGTTCTTTTTTTGCATGCCTCTTGACTTTAAAAGTGCCTACAAAATTTTAAATTAGGTGTGGCAGTCATTTGTCATAGTCTAAGCAAACATGAGCAAGAGCTCAAGCTCATACACATCTTTAAAAAGCAAGTTGGTATAAACTCTAAATTATGTGTCCAAAGTCTCAAGAGTGTTGATAAGATTCATTCAAGAGTTTGAAACCTGACCCAAAGGGAAGTACTGCTCTATGACCAGAATGAAAAGCTTGGAATAAACTTCTGGGCACAGCCCCTTTCTCTGAAGGAGCTGGAGAGCCTTGTCCTGCTGCAAGAAGGAAGCAAAGCACAGTCACCTCCTGCCTGCCCGCTGCCACAAACTGGGCACACTCTGCTGACTGTTTCTCCTATGCTGCTTCTGGAGCCAACGCTTCTGAGTGCTTACAACAAATTTTCCAAAATAAGGGAGCATCTCTCCACCTTCAAGGCATCTCTCATCAAATTCCCTAAAACTGTACCTCTGCCTCCCATCTTTTTTCTTTGGATGACTACTTTTATCAGCACAGATCAATCATAAACAACTCACTTCACAGACCACCGCAGCATTAACATTTCCCATTTTTAATTCTCCATTTGAGCAAGACGTTTGTGTTACAATGTTAGCTCATTGTTCTCTTGGCTATTAATAACATTGTATGCCATGTAATAAAAAGTTAATTGAAATATCAAGGCATTCATGAAACCATTCAGGAGTTTAACTAAAAGTCATCTTGCAAAATGACATTTTGGTCTGGGTAATGATAGAAAAATTGTTAGCTGTGTCTCATTAAAAAACCAAATCTCTACATAAAATTTTGCAGAGACACAGAAAATATATATATTCATTTTATTTCTGTCTCTAAAACACCTACAGAGCTTCATAGCAACTGTTGTGCCTAATTACCATTGCCAACAAAATAAAATGACACTACAATTATTTGTTTCAAGCTCTCTTTTGAGAACAACCTCCTCTATCCAGGCATTAATGAATTGATACCGCCTTTCTCAGGTATCATAAGGAGCTTAGTGTAGAAATTATGGATATCTTCATGTAGAGTAGAAAATGAAAAACTCTTGCTTTTCCCAAAGCCATTGTTAATGCATTTTGAAGATTGCATTTTACCCTTTTTGAAGACAGCTTTGCTCTCCAAGATGAAATCTCACTAGCGCCACTGAAATAAGTGCAGTTACCAATCTGCAAAATCAACATGAGCAAGAAAATGAGGTCTGCTAGGGCCAAGTGTTTCACATTAAACATACAATTGCTGGCATAAAATCTAATGTCTCCAATGTTCATTTCCTTTAAGAAAGGGGCAGGATGTGACTCAACAGAAAGCATAAGTCATTTAACAGTGCATCAAAGCACTTTGTGTTTCTAGTTTGAGTCTGAAAAGCATTTGAGGAGCAAACTAAGAACAGATCCTAATTAAGGTGTTAACAGTACCTCCCTGACAGTAAAATGTTTAAATGTGGTCCACTTAAAGTGTTCTCGATTGTTTAAAAATATATAGGCTGTGAATCTTCAGTGCTCATGGACCTGCTGCCATTTTATGGTGCTAAGAATGAACTTGCAGCCACCAAAGACTGAATTCTGAATTTTGCACAAACCTGTTTCAAGCCCTGCCTTTTGACAGAGTAATATGCCAAAAAATGTTTGAGCAATGCTATCCTGAAAACCATTGCACTTGCTAAATATAGATCACTCTAAACTTAACACATCATGAACACGTCTAAAACCCCAACTTAAAAGTCAACTATGCAGCAATATAGCACGTGATAGCAAAATTATAGGGCAAATATGACATATCACATCTATAGTTCCTCAGAAGAAAACTTACATATGAACAGCCCTGTCTGCTTCAAACAGGAAAGGACCCATCATTCTGTGATAATTTTCAGAGTATCCTGAGTAACCTGAGCATCCTGCTCACAATGCAACCTTTTAACTGTGGCATCTGATTTTTTTGTTGTTGTTGTTGTTTAGAATATTGTAATTTTAGCACTGCTTCAGATAATGACTGCCTTTCACATGCATCTGACTACCAGTTTAATCATTCCAGACAAGGCCAGTAGTTGCTGGTCTGATGATTCACCATCAGCCATGGTTTTCCACTGCAAAAAATAAACACTATAGCCAGTCAAGAGGGAAGAGGCACTTATGATAGTGTTAAGAGTAGCAGAAGTATCTAAGAACTGCAAATTTTAATCAATCTTTTCACAGTAAACATGAGGCCTGTATGCTGTCATGGTGTCTGCAGCTGTCAAAGGCAACCTATTTACCTCTACTGCAAAGGAGACACCAGCAATCTGAATGATTTTTTAAGGTCATGAATTTTTAAACATATGCTATTAAATGAATTTGCTCTATTTTATAAAAGCCACCCACCTTGTACACACCAGCTTGACCTTTCATCTCTCATAACCCTGCCCAAGATTACTTTGATTTTCTAAGTTACCAATATTATTTACCCTAATTGTGTTAAAATAAATGTCAGCTTATTTAGGTATCTAAATAAAGTAATTCTGGGGAGACAAGGGGCTCCAGAGGTTTCATAAAGAAACATAAATATTTTGACTGGTAGGCTTGTGATTCAAATGTAGTTGACTCCAACAATGACTGAAAGTTAAATTGTGGGATGAGTACATAGGTGATCTATGGTTTCAAAATTATTTTCTAGTGAACAAGTGTTATTAGTACATAAACTGTCATAACTATCCATCAAAAGATGTCCTGGAGGCTGAAACGTGCTTTAAAGTTGTCTCTCTGAATTAGGGTAAGTAAATTAACAGCTCGATCTATACCTGTTCAAACTGAGTCAGTTCTCATAAAAGACAAATTTATTTTTTAGCATTATCAGCATGACATATCTCACAAGTATTATGTCTGGTTAAATTAAAAAAAATATCTGAGGCCTTACTGTCCTGACAGAATCTCCTTAATTTCCAGTCATTTTGTTGATATGCTGCCAAATTAAGAGTTTTCCATTCACAAAATTGACTCACTCTACATGAATATATACATTCTACACACACATATTTATATACACATATAGAATCCATACAAACAGAATGAAGTATGAGGGCAGTATCTAACAAGGAAACACTTACAACCTCCTGATCCCTTAAGTGTGCCTATGGCTACAACAGCTTTAGCAGTCAGAAAAATTCTGCCTCTGTACCCAAGAGCATCACTGTGGTACCAATCATTTACAGAATCACCCGGTGATTTCCACAACAATAACTATTCAGACAAAAGTCCTGGGGACATGAGGAATCACCCAAACGAGGGAGGGAGAAGATCCATTGAGACACATGGTGCCATCATCTACCAAAACACCACAGTACACAACTCCCTGAGCATTCATTGCATGTGTCATGCCCTCCCATATTTTCACATTAAGTTTTACATGCATTTATTTCCTGCCAAGACCCTCATCCACAGCCTGCTACATCTCCCAAAACCTGGAGATTAAACTGATACATTTTAGAATTCTTTTTTTTTCCATACTTTTACTCTGTGAAGGTTGCTTAGAAGATAGCCCTTGTATGTTTTTTCATTTCCTTCACCACAAAATTCCATTTCAGAATGTAAATTCAATCTGTTTATTCTTCACACTCATTTTACTGAACATTCAAAATAGAAACCATTCACACAATAGTTCACCAAATCTTCTACTGCGTTATGAGACTGACAGCTTCCCTGGGTTTGTTGTTGAAATGTCCCAATATTTGGTTTATCAGCAATAGGATAAAATACAAAAAAGAGCATATATTTACATTCTAATTTTCCAAATAAATTTTTGAGTAATTTAAGTCTCCTTGGATCTTAGAAAAGAAGTTTCCAAATACAAATCTCAGGAAAATTCCTCTCACTCACTTTGCTCCAGGGGTAGCTAAAGGTGTACAAATATAGGAGTGGCAAATTCCAGAGGAACTTCAAATAGACTATTCTATTTAATCATATTTATCATAAGATGGTATTAATCCTTCCTTGGGGCCATGTATTTTAAAGCTATATTTGGATACTGAGAAATTTTTGCTTGCAGGGAACGCAAACTATCATTGGCCTGATTTTTAATTTAAAGTGATTTTGGAACTTGCCTGCTTCCATACCCACTCGGATGGATTCTGACATAAGCCTGAAACAACTTCTTATTTCCCAGTAGAAAAAAAAAAGAAATTGCTTAAGCTTTCAGGCATCTCCTGAGTGAGAACTCTCAGCTTAATCCACAGGTGAAATCCTATCACTGTGAAAGTCCTACTTACATCTAATATGCCCAGATTTCAAACTACTGTCCATTTTTCTGACACTGACAAGAGTCTGTAAATAATTGCATTCTGAAGGAGTCTAGCAACAATTAACGTAAATCTGGGGCTAGGGTACACAAATACATAGTGAATAACCCTTTTATTATCAAGGAAATATTAAATTACCATCAGCTATTTCTTATTTTCATTCTGTTTTAAAATTGATTATCAACATACAGCTATGCCAGAAGCACATATGCCAAAGAAATCTGTTTGCAAATTTGACTGCCAAAGAGCAATTGCTTTCTTAAACCTTGGAGAAATGAGAAAACAAAATCCATTGAAAACTAGAGAAAAGGAACTTCAGTTTCCCTCACTTATATTCAACTACAAAGACTGTAGAAGCAGCAGCATGGCAATGGTTCTAAAACTGTTATGTTTCTGTTCCAGTCGAAACATACATATAAACAGTAATCTTAAATATACTTTTAGTATCAAATAAAAATGTTTTTTACATATATTAGAATCAGAAAATACCTGCATATACCATATATATAACATTAATGGTCAGGATAAACTGACCATTCTCCGGTTTGCAGACAGCAAAAGTGAAAAGGCAACGCAACTGTTGACCCAGGATGTTCATTGTGTCAGACTAACACTGCCTCGTGCCACTGTCTGCAAATGTCTTTCAAATCAGGTGTCTCTCTTGAACTGCACCTCTTTTTCTCTTTCCACTAAAACAAACATTGTCCTTCCTGGGAGGCTGTTGTACAGTTTCTTATTGTCTCTTGTTCAAAGGAGACAGTTTAGAAGAAGCAAAGCAAAGACAAGAGCCAGGGCTGGAAAACATACTCAGTCACATCCTGCTAAAGACAGACATCTTGGTTTCTGCACGAGAAGCAATATAAAGATTTCCTGTAGGTAAAACTACAATGACTGCTTCTTTGAAGCATGTCTTCAAAAGTCAAAGTCTGCTGCAAAACCTAAATCCTACTCTTGGATGGAGAGAGAAGTTTCCCTCCTTCCAGTATCCTCAGGCTGAGAGATGCCAGGCCTTCTGTGCTTTCCCTCACAGAGATTGCCAGCTCCAATTTAAGAGTACTCCATTTTGCACTTGATACTTCTAGACATTGTTACAAAATAAATTTCTGCCAATTTCCTCTTCAGTATTGAACTTGATAGAGAGTAAAAAATTTCTCTAAAGCCAAAATCCTGCTCAAAGATAGGAAAAAAAAAGAAAATAATTCAATATTTCAGAAAATTCGGTGGGGGTCAAACATCCATGCCATGTAACACAACAATGAGAAGATGCTGTGTTATCACAACAAGATTATTTAGACATAGGCATGAAGACACTTAAACTGTGCATACTGCCTGTACTTGTGCACAGGAGAGAGTCTGCAGTGGGTGGATGCTTTATTTAGGCAAGAGTTACCCATTTGTAACCGCGGGAGGGAGTTGGCTGATGGAGCTCTGGAGTTCCCTGCTGGAATCTGGACAGGGCACTGCTGTAACCAACTTCTCTCTTCTGAAACACAGGCGGAGAACTTGCATGTCATATGCTAAAGCTGTTAAAGAGCACTGAGCAACCAGAGACTCATTCCCTCTGCTTTGTTCTTTGCAGACCTATTTGTACCTGATGGAGGTATGTGTAAAACTCCCATCTCTCTAAGACAACGGCTTCATATACTGCTTCTGGACAAGTATGAAGAACAGTAAGGACACAATGCAGTTTTGGTTCCAGTTTTTAGACTGGAATAACCTAAAAATCTTTTCACAACCACATGGCAATTCTCATTACTACCTTCAAATAACAAAAATCCCACTGAATTAATGTTTCTTTAAAACTCTAAATAATCTTAATTCTAAAACGCCTGCACTTCTAATCTTAGAAACTAATTTAAAATAAAAATCAAAATTGAAGGTGCAATATTTTTTTTCCTAATTAAATATCCTCCACCAAGTGGTTTAGTGGTATATAAATAAAGAGGAATAGCTAGTACATTAAGCAAGAAACATCTAATGAAAGGAAAGCACTTTGAAGTTCACTTAGGCTTTGTTCCTTTAGGGCTTTTGCTCATGTGCATCCCTAAGCAGGGAGCACAGACACAGGGGACATGGTTTCCTTCTGTTATCCTGCCTTTTCATGGGCATGTTACTCAAGTGAAGGGATATTCAGCCTGGTTTCCAGACAGAGAGCATTTCTCTGCAAATTCCAGTCATAGCCAAAGCATAGCATAACTTCTGCCACCTCTACTGCTCAGACACATCTTCTGTTTCACATAGAAACTATTTGGAAAAGATGAGAGAGTTTTCAGTAGGAGCAGGGAACTTTTTTTTCATTCGTTGGAGACTAAACACAGACCTTTTTGGAACTCAGCTTTGACACTAGATGAAATAGCTGCAATCATAAAGCCAAGCTATTCTTTCAGCTCACATGGAAAACTTGTACAAAGTAAATGGTTATTTCGTGAGCTTCTCAGATTGGAGTAAAAGGCATGTTGTGAGTGGGTGTTAGCCTGGAGAAAGCGCTTGCTTTCTCCTTGAGCTGCTAAGCAGAGGTTATGCAATAAGATATGCTCCTCCAGAAAAGTATGTTTTCCTGCTCATAGAACCTGAAACCTCTGGCTTGCTCTAATATACTGCCTTTTCCTGCCTTCTGCTTTTCAGCCAGAGAAGACAATCTATCCGATCACATAGGAAAACAACATCTTGATGGATAAAGATGTCCTCCTCAATGTAGATTATGCAGACATGCAGTACATCCAAGCCCTCTCCGTGCTGTGCTGTGTCTGCAGCCCTTACACTTCCTGCAGCTCCCCTTCCCCACACTGGCCCTGAAGGACCAACATCCTGCCTGCCTCAGCCACCTTGCATTTATTGGGACACCAGCCATTCTTTTTCTCAGCACAGTAGAGCTGCAATTTATGATTCTTTAAGGAAAAAGTAATAGAAAAAGCTGTACATTTAAGTCCAAAATATACTGGAAAAGAGAAATAAGCCATACCTCACTGACCACAAAGACAAACGACTTGGCTTGGGATAACTGCTGAGGCAGCAGCTTCAGCTGCCTGGGGCAACTGGAATATTCAGCAATCATCTCCTCAGCTGGCACAGCTCATGCAGAATTTTAAGGAAACACAAACCAACAGTTCACTTTTCTTTAAGAGCTACAAGGGAAATTGCAGTGAACTTCAATTCAATTCAGGAGCAGCTCAGACAACACAAAACTAAGAATAATAATCTTATCAGCTACTTCCAGGCAAAACACATCGTTTACTTATATTAAAAATGCAATTGAGAAACCAAAGTTTTAGAGCAAAGTCCTTTCAGTGTTGTTACAAGAAATGACATCTCTGGGCACAGATAGAAGTTTGCAGCTTGAGCTGGCCACAAACTGCTTGCAGATGCTGTTTTACTCACCTACCTGTAATGTCCCTTTTGTGTATGCACTTATGTATAAACAGCAAGGCATTTCCAACTTACATAAAAGCTGTCTCTAAAGAAAGTGCTCTTGGGACAGTGTTTGTTCACAGTTTAAGTCCAAATATTTTCTGGACTGTAAACCCAGTTAAAATTCTTGAAAAATGTATCTAAAGCATAAAACACACATGTATTTCAATTCTATGTATATATGTAAATATTATATATATTTATATAATATTTAGTTTAAAAAACCACAAATATTTAAGACATTTAATGTGCAGTATGCTACTTAGATGAATAATTTATCCTCACATCTCTGGAATACCAGTATCTGACTTTAAAATGTCTTAACTTTATGTCCTTCTTGGCTTGTCTACTGCTAGATCACATCACTGTATGTAACTTTTTAACTATTACATGTCTACAGTCACCAAAGGGTTAAGTCTGATGGAGAAGAAAATATTTTACAAATCAGAAAGCCTTTACAGTGTGCTGTTCATGTTGCAGGGACTCTTCAAATTGCTTCCAGACAGTGCTATTTTTATAATGCCATCACAAAAGCAAATCCTATCCTACCCATTCATGACTTGAGTGCAGCTATAGATGAAAACTGCATGTGTCATAAATCAATCTTTGCCCAAAATGCTGAACAAAAACTCAGATACAAGTTCAGATAAAGCATTAAGGAGATCAGAACAGGAATTGTCAAAGTCCTCTCCAGTCCTCACTTTTAAACTCCACTCTTGCTGTCTGTGGGAACTGTTCATCTTAATTTCTGGAGGTTTTTGTTTTTCTTTTTTTTCCTCAGTAAGTTAATCAGAACGTGAGCAGCAATTGCACAAACAAAACCAGGAAGTACTGACTGCTACCAGGTGCTCAGGAGCAAAAGGGAAGAGTAGCAAGAGACGACCAGGCAGGCAGACACTGCAAATGTTTTTGCTGTTCCTGTTACGGTTTCTTCATTACCGTTTTACTTGGTCTGACATGACTGAATTTTTCTACTGCTTTTCTAAAGCAATATTCCAGACCTGCATGGGGCGTTGAAGTTTCCCCTCTGTCAGTAACACACAGCACTTCTGCACTGCAATAACCTGGAGCTACTGCCAAGACCCAGCAGAAGGAGAGTCATACCTATAGTATTAATTTCTCCCATATAGTTTCCACTGCGTAATTCATAGACAGGTCTTTGTCTTTCATACCAAAGCAACGCTCCATCAGCTTTCTACAGACTGAGGGAAAGGTGTCCTTTTACTCCTCTCCAGAGTATCTATGGAAATAGGAGCCAGGGCAAAGTGCCAGGCATCCGAAAACAGCGAGACCACTGCCCATATGGGTTTTCAATGTGTTACATCAAAAGGCACTTAATTCACAGCTTAACTCTGAGAGTTAGATTACTAATACATAGTATATAAGAAAGGAACTAGAGTAATTTAAAAGTGCCTTTTAAAAATTTTTCTTCTGATGACTGCAAAGTTAGTTGTCAGCAAATGTCACGCAGGAAGCGATAAGTACCTCGAGGTGACCACAGTTCCCACACCACTGCCAAGAAGGGGTGGGGGGAAAGCACTGCTTCTTTGGGAATTGGCACTGTGGTCACCGCTGCATTCCCCTCTCCGCCTTTCTAATTTTGCAGTGTTCTTGTCCCACAGGCATGGAGTATTTGTAAGACTTTTTCACCCCAAAAATACACCCTTGAATATCTATTAAATTTCACTTATCCAAGGATGTTCAGGGAAATAGTCTGTTCATACTTTAACCCACTGTGAAAACAAAACCCTTAATAACAGGCATCATTTTTGATTTGTCAGCTTAATCTAAAAAGAGCAATTGTTCCTCAGAGTTTTAGGAAGTTTATTCTGTTGGCTTATATGTTTATTAAACTGGGGAATGCATGATGCGGCCACTGTGAGTTTTCACATTCACATTAAAAATAGCATATCATGGGTTTACAACACTATAAAACCTCAGGTTTGAGTTGGTTTTGGGTTGGGTTGGGTTTTTGGGAGGACATGAGGTGTGTACATTTCCTTTTTTATTAAAACTCCAGAACACTGACATCAGCATTTCAGCTGCTTTTGAATTGTGTTGTTGCTAGAGGTTTTTTTGGCTGTTCCTCTTTTTAAAAGTTCTCTCATAATTTTTCATCGCTGTAATTCTTAAAATAGTGTTCAATCCTTCTCCACATTTTATTATTCATTTTCACATATAGTGCTTTTAGAAACCACAAATGAAACTGCTTTCTGAATGTTCCAGTGATTGCACAAGCTTGCAGGGAGCCATGCAGCCCATTCCCAATACTCAGATGTACTCTGAGAAGTTTTCAAAGAATAGGAGTTCAGTGTTCAACTACAGCTGAATTTGAATGGGAATACCTCACTATATAGCTGTGAAAATCTTCCTCATAAAACCCAGTAGAATTCAGAGGTGCTTTAGAAATAAGTAATCTAGTTAAAAAAGCAATACCTTAATTTTTTTAGAATAAAATCTCCCAAAACCAAAAAATCACGTTTTATACGACTTTTCAATATAACATTATATGAGAGAATGTGAAAATTATAGTCTAACGAATATGGAGGAAATGGTTACGTGAAAAAAAAACCCCAATACTTTTTTTAAAGAGATAACGAAGTTTCTCTTCTCCTTTCCCATTTATTATTTGGTCTTGAACTCCAATGTCTCCCTTTTCAAAAGCCTCTTCTCTTTTCTCCTCTGCTACATAACTTAGTAAAGAGTCCAAACTACCTGATGAGAATCACAGCTAAGAAAAATCCCACACATCTGTGCATCATGGAAAAGCATCAATCCCACAGTGACTTACTGCAATGCTTTAAGTGTCTGTTAAGTTAGAACTCCCATGAGAGGAGAGAGGGAACAAAAGAACATGAATTCAAACTTTATGAGCATAAAGTTTACTTTTTTTTGCTCTATTTTATAGAAATACAGAAAAAATTCATACAATTTTAGCCCTACAAGTTTTCTAGCAGGCAGAAGTTGCAAGGACTGTGTTCCTATGACTGATGTTACAAACGAGACTTCTTCATTCTGGACAATTTTAAATTACAGTTTTTGTGGAAGCCGTAAGAACAATATACCAAAACCTGGATTCACTGAGGCAGCTGGGCTCAAGTGTAGTTGCTACCATTCTTTAATCATTCCAGAGAGCATCTCTGTCACAAAGCCAGGAAGCCAAAGCAGAATTCAAGATGTTAAGAAATCAGACTTCAAATGCTAATGCAAGCAATTTGTGCGAGCTCTTCTGTTTTCAGAATTAATAAAACACAATCATTCTTAGATACTGCTCATATAAAATGCCCAACTGTGTCTTTATGACTTACAAAACTCTATATAAACAGGTATGTAATTTTGATCTAAAATACACCACCTGTAAAATCATTTTTGTTGGGTAAATGCAGTTCAGTAACACCACACAGGCCTGCACAAAGAAACTAAAAGAGGCATTTTAGACAACCCTTTCAAAAACTGGTCACACTTTTTTTTTTGCCAAAAATGCTGGCACATACAAAAGAATTGCTACTAGTTACTGATTTTATAGTTTTTACCACCAGTTCCTAGTGTCCTAAATACTGGCTGATTTACCAGCCCCAGAGGCACAGGGAATTTACCTGTGGGGTTTTGTGTGTCACATCTCTAATTCATAAACTTCAGGAGCTGGCCTGCAAGACCCTGTTCTCAAAATCTTTAACAGAAAACAATAAAAATCCCCCTCCTCAAGATTTATCACAGTAATAACTGACATCTCTGAAGAGTTCTGTTGGTTCAAATACAGATACATAAGGTCAGAACTGATATTTTCAGTTATCTTGACTTGGTGGCAACATGACCCACATTCCTCTAGATTTCTGGAATCTAGAGGATTTGGTAATTTTTACCAAATCAAGTCCTATCACATAAGCAGAAATCCCACCAAAAAAAAAAAGTAGAATTTTACAGAAAAGCTCTCTATGTTTATTTCACAAAGATAAAAGGAAATGTTTTAGCAATTTCTATTACTGCTCTAGTTAATACCTATCAATTTACAGTTCTTTTTTCTGGAAAATATATGCAGGCAAGATTTGAAATGGCAGATACTGACTCTGTCACAAATAAGCTCTATGAGGGCAAACATCACAAAAATCTTCTTAATGGATATATATATTCAGGTGGTGTTTTTTTGGATTGGGGGGGCGGGTTGGTGTGGAATTTTGGTTTGTTGGGGTTTTTTGTTGTTGTTGTTTCTAGAGCAAGCAAAGTACATAAGCAATGAAGGTACCTTAATCAGTTCTCAGGAACACAGAGTTTAACTCCTCCACTTGGCAGTTGATCCATTTTGTTCTTTCCTTTAACATTTTGCACTTTTAGAAGTCCAGGTCAGAGACAGCACGTTCAAGGGTTACTTCCTCAAGCTCTTTGTGAAGGCTACAATTCACCTACCCTGACTCTCCAGCTGACACAGCTGCATGCTACTGGAGAAGGTTTCTCCTGATTGCTTGTGGAAGAGCTCCTACAGCGCCTGGCACACCTTTTCAACTCCACCTGGTTTATGAATTAACCTCTTAGCAACCTGGATGATTCACAGCTGTCAGTAAGAGCTCTTGTTGCTAACAAGTGAGCACCTATCTCTTGGCTGCTGTGAAAAATAATACAGAAATGTAATCAGTTGCAGATGTAGAGCCAGCTTTTTAATTAACATTTTGTCATAATTGGTTACTATACCTTTTCATGTCTTTTCTCAGCAGTTAATTATTCTTAAAAAGACACACCTTTCAGGCATAGGTCTGCTAAGACATTACCCTATTTGAAAAAAAATCTCTCAAGTAACCTCTAGTGTTTAAAAAAGGACAAATTTTTAGAGGGTGGGATTTAGCATAGAAAGCCCCATTTAATAGTGGAACACATGAAATGCAATGCTGTCTGTGATAATGAAATGCAGCTTTGTATTTTTAATATAACATTCAGATCTTTATTTTTTAGTGCCTTTGAGAGCTGTTTTTACTTGAGATCAGTGACTCTTCTCTTTCACCCACCACATGGAGGTGAAAGCTGGAAGAATGCAGTAGGTACCGTAAATACAGAAAGGCATCAGAGCCCTTGGATTCAGCTCAGTGAAGTCACAGCAATATTTTGTTAAATGCATTAAAGTCGTTAAATTAAACTGGAAAAGGGGGTAAAAAGCCAAATTAAGTTTAACGATGTAGGGCAGGTAACCCTTTACAGAAATTGAGCTCTAGCCATTCCAGAAGCTGGCAGTATTGAGCATCAGTAACTCAGCCTCAATAAAATTATTTCTACTGCATACTCTGCTGGAGTCTTAAATATTTTAAGAATATAATAAGAATCACAAAATATTTCTGCTACTTACTGCATACAATCTCTCCTTCAGAATAAAGCCTCCCTCACTCAGATATATTTTTTCATCAAAATAGGTCTTTCTTGCTGAGTAGATCAAATCTGCTGATAAAAATTTCCAGTTACAACATTATATTTTAAAAATTACACATTCTGTTTACAAACAACGGAGCCTTCCTGTCTGTAATGATTGTGGCATAGACATGTTAATGCATACAAGACAACGTTCAGGACTTGGATCAGGAGACCTGCTCCTTTTATACCACACAATAAACCCGTCATTGTGATTGTTAAACTTTGTCCCAGCAGATGGATATTGCATTCTACATGGAACGTGGTATGATCTTAAATCTGGCTTTATTTGACAGGATTTTGTCTGCAATGTGGACAGGACAGCCCAGCACCTGAGGCTGGGCTATGGCCAGAAACTGGTAAGGGATTAAAACCCAAACCTGACATCAGTGGGACACCCAGGTACAGCCTGACTACCCACACAGACCCAGGCAGGTTCTGTGCAAGAGCAGGTGACTGGTACAGCCTGAACAATGCCACTCATGCTGTGTTCAAAACCACAACAAAACTAAAATTGACATTGCTCCGTTTATAAAGTCTTTCAGAGGGGGGAGAAAAAAAGCATTCAAATAATAGCATTTTGTTGTCCGTTTAAATGTCTTTTAGATCTGCCCTTAGACATCTGATGTGAATCTTAAGATGAATAAATACCTTCAATAACCTGGATTTAATCATCTCATGATTCCACATCTCAAGTTGCTTGCCTGCCAAAGTATGACACTTACGATAAATTCCCAAAGTTAGAAAAATACAGAGAAAATGATACATTTTCGTAGCTTATGGAATATTAAAACATTCAGTTTTACTTCTCACAAGAAATCTTGCTGTTTGATAGAGTAAATTACAAGGTATTGTAAACTGAGATAGAGTTTATGGAAGCTCTGAAAAGAGCTCTTGATGGACTGGACAAAGCTGTCTTATAGAAGCAGATTGCTGAAATCCATTCCCTCCCCAAAATGTGGGGAGCCAACACTGATGCCATGGTTTCCTAGTTACAGAAACCTGGTCGTGGTGAACCCACAGGCCCCAAGGTCCCATTATCTGTGCTGAGGGAGTACATGTAATGAAACACTATTTTCTGTAACTGGCTTTCAATTAAGGCTTATTACTGAAAATGCTGTATGAGAACTAAGTCTCAGCCTAATTTCTACTATATTCCTGGTAGGTTTTTGTACCTTTAAAAATCTTATGTCCTGGCTGCATACTTTACTTGGGTTGTCCATTTCTGCAAACAGATCAGTAACTTCCCACAGTGCAACACAGAGGTTTTGTCAACACATTGTTCCACATATCAGAGTGGCCAGATTTCTTTTCCAAAATAAAATCTGTGCAAATGGGTAAATTGAATCAGGCTGAGCATGGCAGCAATCTGTGGAGTGCCAGAGAAAGGTCACACTGCTGGCACACAGAAGCAAGGGCCAGCCAGGAGATGCCCTCCTGGCTTGCTCAGTGCCCAGCCTCATCCAACAGAAGCTCATGGCAGGGAAAAGGAAATGAACTGCCACGTGAAGCGCCCAGTAAGAGGCACAGATTTAGTCAGCTAATTTCATGTATGCTAAATAGAATTCCCTTATGTCCTTAGAGCTGAAGTGCAGAAAAAACACTGTTCTGCAACTGAAGTGAATGGAAAAATGCTAAGAAAGCCAGGATTGGACAAGACTTGTGAGTCACTACAGAGCTATCCAAAGGGATACAGAGGTCATCCACTCGCTAGAACGTGGGCTGAAACAGTCACTGATTTATTTTCCAAGAATCCCAATAAGAGGCACTCTCAGGGGAGCACAAGACAAGAGAATTTGCCATGATTGCAGCTACAAAGATGACTACAGTTCAGAAATTCTGGCAAACTTGAGAGGCTACAGTAGGAAGTTAAAGCTGTACTCTGAAAGTTCTGAGAATGGAAGCACAGAGCAGGGAGCAAGACATTACAGTGGCATAACTGCTAGGAGAGCTTGGGAGTACTAAATTTGTTTATTAATTGATTTATTCAGATGCATTCTTATCAAAGAAAAGATCAAGGTTTAGTGTTTGGGACTCATATTTTATGACGGAGTGTTTATAGACAGCTTTGGACATCCCTCTCTGAATTACACAGCAGTGGGTATTCCATGTTAGGAAGGAATATAGGTAGTGTTACATTTACTGCTGTACTCAGAATTCAGCTCCCCCCCTTCATTCCACAGAAGTGGTGAATTCCAATTACTGTTTGCAGACTAGGGAAAAATACAGATACATAGGACTACTTGATGAAATGAAAAATTTAGAAGGTAAAATTTGATATAAACCATCCTTTCTGCTTTGGGTTATGGAACAGTCTGAACTAGGTTAAATGTAAGAATTAATAATTCTCTTTATTATTACATTTAAATCAATTTCTGAAATCTACCTCTAAGGCACTAGATGATTTAATTTAATTACATAAATTGCAATTAAACTAAAACACAGAACTTTGGCTAGCTACTACTTTCCTCTTCCATAATTTAAAATTGAAACATTTAATCTGCCTGGCAAAGACATGTTTTATTTACCAGTATCCCTAGAAGTCACCAAGTTCAAACTGACTCTGAGTAAGTCCTGCAAAACCCCCGGTCTTTGAGCCCCAGCAAGATGACTTTATGTGCAACCTAGCCGTGTTAATAACAGGGAGATACAGCTCTGGCAGCTCTACTAATTATATGTGCAGCACATGGAACTACACGTTGAGGAAACTCTGACAGAAACTGGGCAGAAATAGTAGAAATTACCTTTCATGACATCATAAAGCACAGGCCCCATATAAAATTAAATGTATAAAAACCACAGTTTATGAGGAATTGAGAAAGGCAATGGAAATACAGCACGCCAATTTTTTGATTTATGAGTGATTTAAGGCTGAAGACAAAACCCTGCAATTTGGGTGCTGCAAACTAATGACTTATAGAAGTGATCAAAAGTGATTAAGTCTGTAATCCTATGAAGTCACCTTTTGTCAGCTGATTTTGTCACACTCCTGTCTGCCTCAAATTCACCCTGGGCACTATTTTCATTCTCAAAACTCAATTCTGTGCGACACATGGGTTATTTACCTGCTTTATCATCTTTAATAGAATGAACAAGAACCTTGATTGACTTTCCCTTCTGTGAAACCTTTTGTTCTCAGTAGCATTTTTCCGGTGTTGCTAAAGGGAGGGCTGGACCACAGCAGCCATGCTAAAGGTCACTGACCTGTGATTGAGAACTTTCTTGGTGCCTCCATCACCCCACACACTGCTCTCTCTGCTTGATTCAGATGCCTGGGTTATCACTGATTAGTGTTTGATGAAGGCTCTTATTCAGAGGTAAGAAAAATGAAATGAAATCAAAGTTATGAAATAGGTGGGGTCTCTATCCTCCCATGACTTAAATCTTCATGTTTAACCATTAAAGCAGAGGTGATGTTTTGCAGCCAAACCTTTTTCCTTTGTATGATAACATATGCCACCATGCTGTAATATTTTTAATGATGTTTGTATTTTAAATGGGGAAAGTAATAACAAAACTGTATAAAATGACTACGCCAGATGTTGATGTAGTTGAAGAGGAATCCCAGAGATATAAGACTGGAAGCCACAGTCCATCTAGGAAGCCAACCTGGAAAACATGACTAGTGCTGTGGGTAATGCTGGAGTTTGAACATCTGTATTTTCTTCCAGAAATGAAAAAACTCACACCCTGGAATTTTTTAAAGCTACATATATCAGTGCATGGTCTGAAAATGCTGTGAGCTTCTACATGATATTTTCTGTCTGCTTTTTAAACTAACCTCACTTTGAGTGTAGACATGACCCTTCATTTTTGTCTAGAAAAGATGACTAATAGGATTCTAGTTAGAAATGTGCAGTTTTAAAAATATTATCCTGTGCTTTGCATCAACTGTCTACACCAAGATGGGAAATATTAATCATTGTAGCAGTCTGCCACACACAAATAGATTAATTTAACAGATGTACAATTTTAGTAAAAATCTGAGCTCATGATGAAAAATTTGGAGTAAATCCAGTACAAGGAAAATAAAGCACAGAACTTACTAAAGGAAGAAATGTGAAAAAGAATTATACTAAGCATTCTTCTTATTCTTGCCTTCTTAGGAGGACACCATGCTGGGCAAGCTTGAGGAAGGAGAAGAACTGTCTGCTCCCTGAGGAAAAAATGGGGAAGAAGAGATTCATCAGCCCTCACCTCTGGAAAGCTGGGTCCTGTTCAGTCATTTCTTGCACACAAGAAGAGAAAGAGTGCATGTAAAAATCCTAGACAATGGCTCAGTGCCTACAAAGATGCATTCTTCTGTCTGACTTCCACTGCTGGTTAGATTTACGATCTGAGACACAAGTAGGTCACTTTGCATGGAAGTCAAAAGGATATTCTTTTCTAACTTGATGCAAAAATCTACAGAAACAGATAGAAAGTTCTTAAATTTCAATAAGATTTGGATCTGTGTCACTGAACTAGAAGATGATAACTTTTTTCCCCCGGATAAAACACATAAAATCCATACAAATGAAAGCTCTTCAGATTTTTCAGTAAATCAGGACAAAGATCCTTAAAGAAAGACAATCCTTTTTAGTACCCAAAATACTACTTCATCTCTCAAAACATTATTAACATACCATTTCCATAACATCAGTTGATCTTACTACCACCAAGCAGGAAAATTTCAGTAAATAGAGTATTTAATGTGCAGTCTTAATACACAGCTAGAAATACAGTGACAGGTTGTAATTCTTCAAGAATTATAAGCTATAACATATGCTATAGCTACTTTTTGGCTTCTTCATATTTCTAAAATAGAACAGTATTTCCATTTATTAACAAAGTTACTACAGCTTTAGCATATTTTAGATTACTCCTGTCAGAATATACTCAAACTGATGACTTAATTTTATTTTGTGGAATGCCTTAGAAGTACCAGGAAAAGTTTATATCATAACAAGCATTATGGTGAGAACAGGAAATAGTAAGAGAGGAGTGTGACAGGTGGGACTGCAAATCACAGACAGAACTACAAGGAAATAAGCAGATAGGATGATTAAGCAATATAAAATTAGAAATAATCTCCTGGCTAAATATTATTGGGTATTTGAGGTACCTCCAAGTTGACGGGAGTTATAAAGATGGCCCCAGGTAGGGGTTGGAGTTTGGGGCAGGGATGAGGGGTTTCTTCTTGTCAGTTTGTGAAACAATGTATGAAATACAACTTTTAAATGGACAATACAAATATCCAGATCCTTTCTTACTCATAGCTGCATATTCCAACCTAGAAACTCATTTGAAAAAGGGAGTGTCAGAGAAAACAACTTTACTGATTAGAAGTGAATTAAATTAGTACCGTGAAATGGAGTACAAGTAGGATTAATTTGGAGGCAAACATCCCAGAAGCAACCTCTGTAACTGATAAAACACTTTGTTCTTTTCTTGCAGAAAAACAGGCTTTTGGATGCAAGACAAATTGACCTGTCATTGAGGTGAGTTTCCAAAAAGGTATGATATCCATAACATGATATACGCGTATTCTTCCTTGGGTTTTTGTTTGTTTATTTGTAGAGCTTGGTCTCCTCCTCCCCCCCCCAAAAAAAAAAGGATGGAAATTTTGATATTTGCCAAAAAGCCCTAGTTTGTAGGAATTCACACTTCTAAAAAGCAAATAAAAAAGACCTGATATAAATATTCACATAAATTCACAAAAAAGGTCAAAGTCTATTGTTAGTCACTATCTCCTTTTAGAGGATGTCAGCATCAAATAGCACCTACTAAAATTTCAAGATTTTCTAAAGTTCCAGTGTTCCCATTCCCTCATGTTCTTTTGCTCTGTGTTCAGATCCTGGGGTATGGCAGGGTGGGGAGTACCCTCTGTTTTCAATTAGAGAAAAAGTTGGGGTTTTTTTCATATCATTCATACCCTAATTTTTATCACAAATATTAATTCGAATTTTTCCAACAAAAATATAAACCAACAAAGCATGTATGCTAGGGCATATGGAGCTCTTATTTCTAACACCTATTATCCTGTTTTTTCAAGGTAACATGAAAAAAGAGAGATAAGAATGAAATGCATTTCTAGCTAAGATCACTTTCTTATTTCTATGACAAATCTAACTTAGGAAAATAACAGGAAATTTCTAGTTCACTCCTATGTTCTCTTAAAATTTAACCTATTTTGACTGTGGTCTAGATATGTTTTCATACTTTCTCTTGTTTTTTTCCAGTAATTTATTCTAATACAAACATTAGTTCAGCATTCCTTTCAACCAGAGCAATGTTCCAATTCTCTCACGATTGGTATTCTCTCTCTTACCAAAGAGATTTCTTTTTTCAGTACTACTAAGCTGAAGTTACTGGTTTGCTTTTCTTCACCTTCTCCCTCCTCTGAGGGCCTAATGCAAAATGCAGTTTTATAAGTTGATAGTAGAAAGTATCAATTTTATAGTAGCAATAGTAGAAAAAATTATCAAATCTATTAAACAATAAGATAGTAATATTAATAACATTAAATCTTAAGCACTTAAATGATATAAAAATAACCCAAGGTACTGCTCGCTGTATTCCCTTTGATGATCAGAGATGACCAGGAACCTGTAGAGGCAATTCAAAATGGCTTCAAAACAGATTTATATACTCCCCTCAAAACCGAGGGTCTCAGTCAAGAAACAGCATCCCTAACCCTGAACTCTGACTCTCCCATTATGTAGGAATGCCATCCTTTACCAGCAGTACTGGCCAAACACGCTGGCACCAGGTTTCACATCTCTGTGGCCATTAAAAGCAAAGCCAGCCAGCATCTGCTTCCATTACACAGAGTAACTTTTCCCTGGCAAAGTTATGTCAAAAGCTCTTTCAGCCCATAGATCAAAACAAGCCAAGAATTCTCTACAATCTTCCCAATGGTGAAACACAGAATCTGACCCAGAAATCAGTTTCGGTCACTGGCCTCAAAACATCTGCCTTGCTAGTTTATCCAAACTCCTTTTCCCACACACACACACTTCACTGGGTTGAGTTGGCATCATTTGTGTCATTCATTACATCACGGACTATTATTCACTTACAATAAGGACAATTTATTTCTTTAGGTTATGAGGCATCTTGGTAAAGCTAATATATTTATCTTAGTCTGCTCTTTGTAATCAGTGTCTAGTAAAAATAATTTGCAGGTATAAAATTACCATAACATAAAGGCAAAATCTGTGAAGATTTCCACAGGCTGCACTTTCAGTATAGTTACAGAAGCTGGAGGTGAAATACAACCATAAGTCTCTATATAGCAACAGTTCATATTAAGTGAGCAAAATGGCTGTTGTTTTGTTGACAGAATTTATCAAATCACTTTTTTTAAGAATGATTTTATTTTTTAAAAAATCTCTTAGCCAGAAAGCAGCTCTCATCTCTAATTCAGTTGCAGGCGATGACTCCTCACAAGAAGGGTCTCACCATCCAGCCTATTGAGGCACTTGCAGCCCCTGGGGCAGAGAGGGGGACACAGACGTGCCCGGCCCTGTGCCGGGTTAGCGCAGACCAACACTGACATCTGGTGCCAGCAAAGCCATTTTACACGGGGACAAAGGTCCCACTTGACGCCTCACTGAAGAGTTGCTAGTTTGTCACTAAGATAAATCACATTCTCCTATTCAGAACCAAACCACAGCAGAGTCTGACTATACGGGAAAAAAACGAAGCAGTAAAAATGCCAGGGACATACTTAAAGCCAGGAGAAGAAAGTGAGAGAACATTCATAATATTGTTTCTGTAATGCACTTTTTCCAAAATGGTGCTATTGGCTGTCATATCACAAGATGATTTTAGCTGCTGCTAAAATAGAGGTCCCTATTTTTGTGAGAACAGTACTAGGATTATCTGTGCCAGGATGAGCAGAGCTTGCACACTAGAAAAAGCACAAGAGTTGTTTCGTTCTGAAAGCAGGGGCTTAGATTGTGGCTGGCACAAGCTTACCTTGCTTGAACTGCTACAACCACTACATGTCGCATTTTGTGGGCTGGAGAACCCCTCTGTGCCAGCACTTTTTGGCTACTTGCCCAGAACAAACTGTCTCTAGGCAATGGAGCATTGAGCCCAATCTGTATCAATGGGTCTAGCACAGTTAGGGTTTGGGGTGCAATCTTTATATGCACATATAATGTCCATTTCCTTGTAGGCGACAGCCTTTCACTACCAAGAATATCAAAGCCAGGCTGACACACCAGAGAGGATGATCCCAGTGGTATTTAAAAGACTTTTTTCAAGACTATGAAGAACCAATTACAACAGAGTATGACTGTCTTACCTAGTAAGAAACTAAGCTTTTACACTGCCCTTAGTTCTGCTACCAGCTGCTAGTTCGAATACATCTGTGTGAGATGCACAAACCTGCCCCAATTACAAGCCAACCTCACTATTCTCACATGCAAGTAGCCAACAGAGAACTGTTTCCAAAGTGTAGCTGTTCCATACAGCAAAATACTTTGCAACATGTCCTTGTTCCCATAAGGCACTCTGCAGCCAGCAAACTCTCGTAATAATATTATTTGCAAGCACAGACTTGGGAAAAAATGTCTTTTTATTATTGCATCTTTGTGCCAGTGCAGACAGCATCCCGACTTACCAGATGTTTCTTATTTCTTTTTTCTAAACTGCACTTCGGTATTTCTAGAACTGAAGGTTTCAGACAAAGAGGTTTCTGTTACCTTAAGAAATCCAATTTAATACTGCCTCAAAAATCTGTGATTATACAAGTAAAGCCTGATTGAGAGAAACAAACCAAGCCTACATCCAAAGATAACTTTGGATAACTTTGGAACCCCACATCTTTAAAAAACATGGAAACAGTAATAAGCTCTGCAAATTCCATGAATGGAAAAGCACTCGTTTGTGAAGTTTTGAGGTTTTGGAACACAGAGTTGTGCTTGTGTTTTTCCTTAGGTTTTATTTTTCTTCTTTGTTTTTTTATTTTATAATTGAGATGGTCAAAAATACTGAAATCCCAGAACCATATAAGGGACTATATTTCGTAGGGAAAAACACTATTCAGGATTTTGAATGCATGTGCAGGGAAGGAGGTGCAATAGCATGACAAATAAAATTAAGTGCGGTTTTCCTGATCAGTGCCAAGTGTTACTGATTAGTTTTCACTTCATCCTAGTTAAGGGTTCAAGACCTTTATTTAAGTAGCACAGCTACTTCAGCAGATGCATGGCCGAGGTTTGTGATTTTCCTGCTGGCAGGAGATGCCAGGATGTTTCTAATCCCTAACAAGCAGCAGCTTCTGCTATAAGGAAATACGAGGAAGTATAGAAGGCACGCGGTTTATAGCACCTTATTTTACTGACTGCTTTTGCCACTACAAGAATTGCACTTGAATGATGGATGGTCTGTAAACCATACATTAGGAGTGCGCATTACTTTTGAAAAATAACTGTAAACCAAAGAATGTGGAAAACAAGGTGAAACTCTCCTTCTCTGGATAATAGATAAGGTGGAAGGAATTCACTGGGGGAGGGGAATTAAAGCAATTCAAGCACAGTAGCAGACAATTGAGCAAGAAGCAATGACAAATGAAGTCCCCAGAGCTACTGTAAAAGATCACCATGCAGTTTATAATTTAAAATCATGTTACATTGCAGTAAAGACTGTCCTTTTTGGTTTATTTTCTGTCTCACTTACTTCCAGATTTTCATCATCAGACTAGCATCTTATTCAACCAAAATGGATTATTTGTTTCCCTATTTACTGGCCTGCAATACAAACAGCAGTTTGGGATGGCTGCTTTACTGGTCGGCTAACTACAGAATGTTGCAGTTGCACGCTCAGTGCAAAAAGAAAAATCACGTTTTTGAATTATGCCTTTACTAACTGCTAATGGACCTCTATATCTTTACATCTCCTACTGAGTATGGCCAAGGAGAAATCAAGTTCCCTGTGATACAACCTAAAGGCATAGTGAAACAAAGCCTTCCTACAATTTCAAAACTCAACATCATTGCATGACAATTAATAATAATGCATTGAACTACAAATTCTCATTTGTTTTTATATTCTTGCAATATAACATTTATGTTTTTCTTCTGCCAGTATGTGTGAAAATTCAGGACCCATCATTATACAATTTTAGATTTGGGCAGTCTCTCTGTAGTAAATAGTTCCCTTTAGTAAATAGTTCCCTGTTTGACTGTAAAACTTCAATGTAGTGATTTTTGACTTCTTTAAGCTCTCAGTCACGCTCCGTCTTTTTCTCCTTTTCCCACCTTTTCCATAGTTAGGACAAGGGGATTCCTGGCATGCTCTTATAAACCCAGATCTCTGGAAAACAACTGTAAGGACTAGGGAGGGGTTTGCATTGTCACACACACACACACGTTTCCAAAACATCCTCAGTTTTGAGGCCTGTTGGGGCCTCAACTGTTTTCAGATTTCAAATAAACCAACTAGAAAAAAAATGGTTTCCACAACAAGAGCTAAGAATTTAATGAATACTAAATTGATTCCTGTGTACAACATCAGCAAGTGTCTGTCTTTGAAGAATTTCCATTCACAGAAGCTGTTCAAGCTTTTTTCTGCTCCAAGCCTTTCTCATCACAGTAACTGTAACTCGCATTCAACTATCAGAATAAATACTTGTTCACACGTCTTATATCTCCTCCTTAGTCTGCTACAAAACAAGAGCCTGCTCCCTTACCAACAGCAATCCGCACAAAATGTTTGCTTTTGTGTGACCTTTCCATCCAGCATAGCTTGGAACACCAAGCTGGCAGCCTCTGATCCCCCTGCACTGGCCGCTCTCCCAGCTGCAGGAAACACCTCAGCAGCAGCTCCAGGACAGGTGACAGCCATGGGATGGCCCCAGGAACTGCAGTCTGCACCAGGACGGGTTTGTTCTCTGGGCAAAGGCACAACACCAGAGTGAAAAGTTTGCCCTTCCCAGCAGTCATTGGCATGAAGGCCTCACCAAGGAAAGGTTTGAATTTCCACTGCTGTCAACCAGAACCCTTTCGCAGTCACTGTGAAAGCAAGACAGGGATTGCTGCTCCGTCTGCAGTCTCTACAGTGGGACAATTGACTTCTGAGTAAGAGGTTATTAAACAAGATACACATGTAGTATCTAAAAAAGTTTATACGAAAAATAATAACCTTACTGAGACCAACTTCAGTCTACTGTGCTTATTTTTTAAGCAGTTTTACCAATTTAAGTTAAACCTGATATTAACATAAACAATGAAATTGTTAATCTTCCATTGCTTTCACTAGGATATGATTTTAACCTGAGATGTAGCACTTGGTATCAACTGTTCCACACATTAATGCATGTGAAAACCAACACACACTAATTTCTCAGCATTCTGGATGGGTTTTACAGCAGGACAGCTCCAGCTGTACATACAGAAAGCTAGCCAGCTCCCAGACCCCAAGGAGTGATTGGAGTCTGCTTTCAAACCAACCTTGTATGCATTTGCAGAAGCCTCAAGCAGGGTTATGACTGCCTGGAGTTTGTGCTCTGTGCACCCAGGAACCTCAGCCAAGTGTGGAAGCCTGGAACATCCTATGATACCACGAGGATCATAAAGAACAGCCAAACTCAAACCCAGTCACGCTGCCTTCAGAAGCTACCTGTATGCCGAGAAATTGTTCTTGCACTTCTACTACTTACCTGTATCACCCGCCTTGCTACGCACTACTTACAAGTTACATTCTCAACATTTTTCTAAATCTCTGCTGGTTCCTTACTTAGCCACCCTGTAGCAGCAGCTATTTTTGGCTACTTACCCAAAACAAATCCTAAAAATGCAGATGTGCCTCCAAAACCTTCTCTCAACAGACCATGCATTCCCTAATGCACACCTGTTCACAGGTAATTTGTTACAAGCACATGTAAATTGACAGAATTACCAGGCAAAACCCAATCTGCTGCCCTTGCAAGCTTCTCAGCCAGAAGTCAAACACACAGCATGCTTGACAATGTAAAATACCCTTTTTTTTAACAGCACCTTTATGTTTACAATAAAAGGTAGGGGATAAATATTTGGGGTTTTCCTACTTATAATCAAGTTAAAAAAAAATCCTCAAAGCTGCTTCAAGTAGTTTGGGAAATATAATAGCATGAAGACTTTTCTTGTTACTTCCCATGAAATAGGTGATGGGGTGATGGTGGCCATGTACACGTCACCACACTGCTGATAGCAATGGAAAACTCATCTGCTGTGCAGGAGGTGCACTGAGTAGTAAGCTGCATGGTGAGGATGAAAGTCTGGAGTGTATCCATGTCTGGAAAGCTTTATTACATCCATGTGAACATTGTGACATGCACAGAATACCTAGGGCTTTCCTAAGCTTGACTTCCTAGACAGTCAGAGAAAGTATTTCTTTTCTTCCTTCCTGCTTTACAGCTGCCCTTTCTGAAAACAAACAAATTTCTGGCATACTTCAAGAAATAAGACATGTAACACTAGATTTTCTGCCACAATTCATGCATTCCTCCTGCTTTACTCCTTGACATTTGACACAGAAGCCTGAAAAAAACTGCTCAAGTTTCATGTGATATTTGTTGCAGAATTTAAAATTCTAGTAAACAACGGATTTTTTTCCTTATTTGAACCATGTGTGTTCTACTCTCTAATCTACCACAGATGGTATTTTTCTTGTTACATAGATGTAGTATCCTCTACTGTTAAGAAGTTATATGTGTGTGTTTTATGAGGGAACAATACAATACCATGAATTCAAGCAAACATCTTTAAAATCAACTTGAAGGGTAGTTTAGAAATTATAGAGAAGCACAAAGCTACCTGGCATTGATGTACACACAGAAAGGCCACAAAGGACAACAGAAAATTGACTATTTCAAGAGAAGGCCAGACAAGTTCAGCTGCTGATTCTTTTTGAGCATATTCAACATTTCTAAGTGTTCTGTTTCACTTCTATTTCCACATTAATTACCAGGCTGCTGAGTATTTCGTTGTTTTCAACTTAGAGCTTGCAAAAACCTAAAATAAAGTCATACACATTAACACCTGTAAAAATACTGCAATTAATGGATGCCTAGGAAAGTGGGTCAGAACAGAATATTTGAACACAGATAAAAGATATTTCCTTTGGCCATGATAGAATTTTTTATTAGATACATATTTGAGGTCCTTTATTCAAATCCTGCAAAGAGTTTGAAAGAAACTTCAGACTAAAAATTGGTCAGCTGGGTATTAGGAGATCTATGAGGTTCCTCTGATGTAGGATAAATGAGTTAAGGGTGGAGAGATATTTCAGAGGTACTCCTTAGAAGCTATTGTTGTTAAAAATGTGTTTGATTTACAAATATAAAAGGAAAGATTTTTGAAAATTGGATTACATTTCTGTGGCCATCAGATATTAGAAAGCTCTGTCTATTACAACAGCAGTTACCACAAATGTGTGTTTTGAGGGAATCTGTAAGGTATTGTGTCTTTCTATAAGGACTCTCAAATCCAACATGCAACACAGGCACATATGCTTTTGATAGTTTTTTATAGCCAGAGCCTTTCTGGTTTTTTACGCAATAGAACTTCATCTCCTCTCCATAATTTCCAGGGAATTAGCTGGATAGAGAAATAAACAATGCATATATTAGTTCAAAAAATATTATTCATTGTTCAGAAAAGACTTCTTGATATGATTCATACATCTTCATTTTTCTATTTGGCCCTGCCACAGAGCTAACTCCCATTAATTACTGGTATCCTTGGACTAGACTTCTCAGAACTTTACTCCTACTACATTTCAAAGCTTCACACCTTCTCTAGAGATTATTTCTTAGTGCAATAATTAGTTCCAAAATGTGAATAATTTTTCTGTCTGAAATGGCCTACTTATTAGAAATAGGTAATAATTTCCAACAGCAGAAACCAAGTCTTTGCCAGTAGGTTTTGTCATGGAAAATTCTATTATGACAGCGCTATGTGTTATTTCATAGTCAGAAAGGGCCATAAGCATAACCAGATGGAAAGATGTACTAAAACCCTCTTATTATTTTCCTTTCTATAAAAGTACTTATTGTGGTGGCAGTTTAGCATTCAGTTCCCCAGCAATTCTGATGGTAAATCTATTTTTGTGAGGAAATGGTCCTGTGATGCGCTTGTGTAGAGTGCCAGCAGCAGGCATTAGTGCAACTCTGAGCTCAGTTGCAGATTCATCGCAAGCAAGGGTAGAATAGTTGTGTTAACACCAAGCATGCAATAAAACTGCTTCGTAAATCCTCAAACATGGAATTAAAGTCATAACACAGCAAAGGGAGACGGCAGAAAATGTGATATGTGAAGAAAAATAAGCATGTCTGCAAAGCACAGGCTAGTGCTGGCCTATCAAAAATAGATTTATAGGAGGACAGGCATAAGCCCATGAATATGCTTTCCACTGATCCAGAAAGGAACTTTTAAAATGCTTGAAATCAATGTGTAAATAAAGTTCTTACTGATTTACAAATCAGGGGCAGCTGCTATGCTATACACTTGGTCAATGCAGTTCCAAGGAATATCAACGAAGCTCAAAGGTTAATTTCAGAATATTTTTGTTTGACTGGCAAGAGTTTTAGGTGGTTCCTGGATTTCTATTTATGGCATCAAAACCAGTTGGACATAATCTCTGGAATACCTACTACAGTTTGTCCAGGTTTATTTTCCTTCTGTAGTTTATACCCCTTATTAAGTGGGAAAAAACCCTCAACTTTTCATTGCCTTGCAACAAAGCTTTTCCAAATTTTGTCTTGCTGTACCTTAAACCTACCCAAATGATTTGTGAGGCAGCCCTGAAACAGAGAGAAACTTACCTTACCTTAGTAAGGTAAAGCAACTCTAGTTTGAAAATGAATCCTCCACAGAGCCAGAAACTGGGTAATAGAATAGAAAGAAAAATTACTCTATAACAGACCATTAAAGAGGTTCAAAAGTTTGTTTCATTTTACTGTCTTGGAAAGTTGCTGGTATGTACCCAACCAAGTTTTGCTTGCATGAATGTGAAGCTGATAAAGTTAAATATACAGTGTATGAGTACCTAAAGTGTTAAAAGCTTGGAAACTCCATGGTCCATCAGGCTCTAAACATCTTTTTTACATGAAGACAATTAATTGTATTTTGGTAAAGGCAAAGAAAGTAATAAGAAATAAAAAAGCGAGAGACCATCATACATAACCTTGTTCTTTAACAAGCAAAAACACACTAAGGAGGACAAAACACAAAATGCGTCCTGGACCCTAAAATCCTACACTTCCCAAGAAGTAGAAAACAGGCTGTGACTTGAAACACACAGTCTGACTTGAAACAGATCTTTGAAGGCTGGTTTTAAATTAACAAATAGCTCAGTGACTAAATGAACCCAGTTTTCACATGCCCGATCTCCTACAAACCTGTGACAAAGTTCAGATTCACATTTGTATTGAGAGTTTTGTTGGAACCAGAAGAGGGATTACAAAACCGGAAGTAGGTTTTTAACTGTAATGCATCTTTTGCCACTGAATACACTGTGGATGGAAATAGCTGTAATAAATAGTACAGAATGTTCCAAAGGTTGGTGACATGAAAAATGTTGGGTTTTGGTTTTTTATCCTGCTTGGGCTAAGCTTTGTAAGCACAGACAAAAATGTGAGCAAGTCACAGCTAATCCAGATATAAGTAAATTTCAACTCCAAACTGAAATGCAAAGGGGTTTTGTTGAATGCCTTGGTCACTTTTAGTCTCAATTCTGAAGCTAAAGCAACAAGAACAGATCACAATAGGACAAATCACATACAGAATTAAGATGCCATTCGATAATTTTCCTGAAAAATGATTTAAATTTTAGAACTGAAGAACAAATATTCAAAAATTCATGAAAAAGAGTTTAGATAGCTCCAGACTGAGAAAAAGGGGGAAGTTTGCCAGTTGTCCTACATCAGTACTTTCAGATATGCAGGAAACCAAGTCTTCAACACTTGGAGGTTGTTTCCAGCTCTACAACCCTCACTCCCATTTTCATTACCTGATAGCATCAGGTGAGATGCCACAGATTTCTCAAATCTCTTCAAAGAGGCTTAAAATGTAAATTCACCATGGCTTATTTCAAAGACTTAGGCAGACTGACAATAAATAGTGCCTCATGCTGTAATGAGAGTGATTTAAAAAAACAAATTCTATACATGTAATTTGTACACATATGTAAATAAAATCTACATTAACAAGAAAAAACTTGGATTATGTATTGCTGCCTCTGCTCTGCAGTAGTGTTTCTAAAGCAGGAACTGTAACTAGAAGATTAGAGGAGTTATGGAAAAACTGATCTTTCAATTGAAAAAAAAATCCACTGGTTTATTTTAGAAATTATTTAACTGGCAGTTGCTACACTTGGCCTTTTATCTGTTCCACAGCATAAACTCTGACAGTCTAACACACTCTTTCTTTCTTTAACTGCTGGCTAGTGAAAGTGTGCATTTTCCAGTGACTGTGTAATTCTGTTTTGGACGGATGTCATGGCTGCCAGTCCAGCAGACCCATTAAAAATAAAAAACATACACATCTAGAACTTAAGCTGTTACCCAAACCAGAAACTTGTGATTGCAGAGGCAAGCTATACCACCTTATAAACGGATTTTGATGTATGGCATCCGTTTTACTGAGAAATGCTGTAGATTCTTAAAAACTAAAAGCACACACAGTTTGAGAGCATTTAAACTTCAGAAAAAAATAGAACTGCATAAGAAAAATGTCTACTCAGTTTGAATTCACTGTAACACTAGATTAAAAAGTGAGAAGGCCATTGCTTGACAAAAAAAGCTTAATTAAGACATACAGGAGAAAATTCAGTGTTCCTTAAAAATGGAATCTCTTGGGGAATGCTGCACAAAGGGAAAGAAAGCTTTTAAAATGAGTACTTGACAATACTGATCAGAAGACGAGTTGCCAATAATCCATTTTCATGCACAAAACACTCATTTCACAGCACATACATATTTGAGAAGAGATGAACAGAAATGATTCAAAGACGTGCTTTGGCAAATGCTTAATTAATACACTTTCTTCCTCCTTAACTTAAAAAAACATACCATAGACCTGAGGTTTTGCACTTTGTCACAGCAAGGCCAGAGAACAGATAAATACAGAAGAGCTTAACTTTAGATTTACAAATCATAAGGTCAGTAGAATTTCCAAAGAAGGAGATTGTATACGTGGTACTAAAACTGTCATCAAAAGTAGTTGCTAAGAATTCTAGAAAAAACATTCATTAAGGCTATTTCTCGACCAAATATACAGAAGCCTAGACAACTGTACTTTGAACTCAGGTGATGGTGGCTAATCAATGTAGCTGTAAATAGCAGAAAAATCAGCAGGGTTAAATATTTAGTTTTTCTCAAAACGTAGAGTACACCAGATCGAGAGAAAGTAAGTGACAGGTTAAAGAAAAATGCAGCAGTCACCCGGACACGGACAGCTAACGGGTCAAACAGACCCCTGACACAGTTTCAAGGTAGGCTGTTAAGTATATTGATCAAGGCATTCTAATGAATAGAGATCTTGGGGAAAAAAACCTATCAACTCATCATTGGTTTTGTTAACAAAAATTCAAAATATTTATGGCTGATGTGCATTGTATAAACAAATCAACCTATCTGTAAGTGAACTTCCTAAAAAAAGTTTTCTCAAGTGTTTTGAAACATACCAATCTGATTTATCTTAGAGTAGCAGCCTGCCACCTACTTTCCTTCCCATTCATCTCAAACATGTTATGGAAAAATAATAGTCAAGACAGTAGTGAAAATTTTTCTTTCACTATAGCCACATACAGAAACAATTCTCTTTAAACTACTTTAGTGATGTACATGAAAGCACCAGAGTAGTCAGACGATATCCAAACCAGCGAGAACAGATGATTCTGCCTCTGGCTCTACCTGTCCTTGGGGACAGAGGGACTGGTATAATGCTTCTTTAGCTGTGGCTGCTTGGCAGCACCTGTACTTGTAATGTTGGATGTATACATCACACACCTGAATGATGCTTAAGACAAGACAATAGGAATCTCATTATTCTGGGTGCCAACAAAGTGCCACTTGAAGAAAAATACCATTCTCTACTGCAAGTGCTGATACCCATTTTATGTAGCACAGGGAAAGACACAGCTGACAAGTCGTCTCTGTTAAGACACTGACTTTCAAAAAGGAAGGGGAAAAGCTTAAGAGATCCAGAGATCCACTGTGTAAATTATCAAGCTAACTTTTCTGAATTATTGCCGGTAAGTGCCTTAAACATTCCAGTGCCATAATGCAAACTACAAAATAAACTACTTCATTTTCCTTCAGCCTCCCATCTCCTTTTCCTCCATCCCCTCATGAAGAAAAGACATGGTCGCTAAAGTATGCTTTCAGATACTTAGGATTGAAGTATTTCCTTCTCCTTGTGTTGGTCTCTTTCTGGAGAAAACCCACAGCACAGGTCAAAGCCTGGGAACTGATACTGGCAGAACACGCACAAACCAAAGTGCTCTAGTTATACTTTTAAACCAACATATTTCAAAGCAGGGACCTTCTAAAACTGTGATGACTGCATTTACAGTGTAGTTTCTTTCGTCATCATAAAAGTATAATGACTTGCAAAAGTAAAAAAGAAACCCTCACACAGCAATTCTTAATTAATGTGAAAATATCACCGATTTTCTTTCTGCTTTTTGGGGTGGATTTTTGGTTTTGTTTGTTTCAGGTTATTTTGCATGAATAATTTAACCTCTAAAGTTTAGATGCCATAGTGTCTTGGAGTTTAAAAAGTTTGTTGACGAGTCTTCAAATATTAAGATTGTTTCTCCGTATTGTGAAAAAATATCCATAAGTAACCAACAAACCAAGCAAAAGGAAATTTCAGCTTCCTGGTGAAGAGGTTACTTCCTGGCTGTCACAAGCCAGTCACCAGCAAGGCATGAAACTGACTGAGAACATGACCCAACTTTTCCAGCTGTCTCTCTACAGGTCCTGCTAGAAGACATCACTATTTGTCTTATTTACAAACTGACTCAACTTCAGTAGTTTTAGTAAAGTAGGTAGAAGAACACCTCTGAAGCAGGAATTTTGAGTAAATCTTAAATTTAAGGCACAGTTTGAGCTGAATTATCAGGTACATCATATTACACATTCTATCCTTTATGTAATTAACAAGGGAACACCCAATAGAAAGCAAAGTGAGTGCTGACAGACATCGGTAATTTTATTCGGCCCTTCTGCTCCTGACAAATCCTGTTGTCACTTCTCCAGAGCAGAACTTCCCACATTTCCAGTTAGGAAGGAATTCCAGAAAGGAATGAAGTGAAGTTGCTGCTGGGCTGTGCTGTTCAGGGGTAAGTGCTGACCACTGTAGAGAGCTACAGGGCGATAAACATCTCACACGTGCCAAGCTGCCCAGGACGTGCTACATATAACCGGACAGCTGGAGACTGCTCAAAGCCCGGGCTCTGACTGGGTAATGCAGCACATGAACCTTTGTTATCTTTCTTAACTTACCAAGTCTGTTATTAAAAAACAGACCTTAGAACACAAAGCTAAACCCTTCTCGTCCCATTAGCTAAAGGCACGAATAGACATAAGCCAAGATGGTACAGATCTTTTAGATATTAAGGCCAAATTACTGGCTTTCCGTATTCTTTTTTTAGAGCGATACTAGCTAAGTTTGCATGAAATGGCAACCAAATGAAACAGAAAGCTAAAAAGAAACTACTGTGGAGTCACATTCAGCATCTCTTAACTACCTGATGGCAGCTTCAAAATATAGAAAAATAGTTTTCAGTTAGAAGGAAGATTTTTCAACTTAAAAATAATACTACCTTTATGAATATTGAAAATGTTGTTCAAAAAAAATAAGAGAATGTGGGTTTAGTTTACTAAAAACAAACAAGAACGAACAAAATTTATTTTTAATCCTAGTTTAAAACCACAGTGGACAGATTCTCCTATCACCAATCATGGCCAACAGCAGGTGTTAGGAGACAATCACATATATCGGTCAAACATATACTGGTATTTTCCCAGTAAAATGGGTCTCTCCAGGTGACTTTCAATCACCCAGCCTATGCAAATGTGACTGAAAATAGTGACATGCACAACTATATTTCATATTCTGTATTTTATTCTGAAAGCCTTGAACTAAGAATAATTTAATTATTAGCTAAGAAAAAAATCATTCTTAAATGCAAAATAAGACACATCTGTTTTCATTTATTATTAATTTATATCTCAGGAATACAAACCAGAACTGTTCATTTAGGTATCTAATACTTGCATGTCCCTTTTAAAATAACACATTTTCATAAAGCAGTGTAGGGGGAAATTATCCCACCACTGACCAAAGCAAGGTGGAAGCAAGAATGCAAAATATTGGTGTTAATAGTATTTTGCTAGAAAATCACAAACCTCTCTACAAAAAGTAAAAGGTTTGGTGCTTGTACATTGAGTCTGTGAAATGCCAATGGTTAGTGAAGAGGGCAGTGCAACAGGAAGAAAAGCAACATCAGTGAGGATGGTCATGCAGGGTACTGTGCTGCTCCTCCTGAAGTTTCTCTTCTGGGTGTGTGCTTGCAAGCACAGCCCATAAAACTGCCTTTACAGCTGAACTAGTTTGACGTTTACAACATACAAATTACTTTTGTTTTCAGTTTACCTCCTGAATCCACTTACTATAGCACTACTGTTGTCATCCTGAAGGTAAAATTTGGTCTGGAGTATTGCAGTTACTCCCATCCCCACCTTTTGAGGCATCATCTCTGGTAGCAAGCCCAGCCTGGATCACAGTTTACATTGCTACCTGGGAGAATCCACAACATTTACAAGTAACAAACCCCTACAACAAAAGTGAACACAAAAAGGCCAAAAGTGAACATTTATATTTCTCTATCTGCAATCCTAAGTTTTAAAGCCTGGTTCTCAGAATAAGTGGATCATGTAAATTTCCCAGGAAGACAGGTTGCTAAAAAAACCCCAGAATTAGGAAGACAAGTATCACTTGATATGGCATTATGTCAAGTCCTCAGAACATGCTGGCTCTGACCTGTTCAATACAGGAAGGTACTCTGTAGGTGTCTGAATTATTCCAAAGGAAAATGTTTACCCTGGTTTTCAATTAGGCCCACAGAAATAAGCATACAACAATCAAATTCTCTCCCTACTGCTATAGTCACTAATACAAAAACATATTTTGCAGTATAGCTAAAACATTAGGACATCTCCTTGAGTAGGAATACAAGTCTTCTCTTTTTCTTACTAAAAGTTGATATATTATTTTGATTAATTACTTGTTGGGGATTTTCTTGGCTGTCTAACAAAATGACAGAATGCTTTTTCCGCTATAACTAGAAAAAAAAAAGTTATTCCTTTTCAGCAGATGAATTATGTCTTTGCTTTCCTCTGAAGAACTGGCCTTGGAATGGGTTTAGGCAACACCTTAAAAATAACATGGGCTGGATACTTCTTTTACTCTCTGGGAGGGTCAGTTCTAAGTAAACACTGGAAAGAAAAATCTGGCTGTTTTGATGCTCAAAAATAACTACAGTGGAAATATTAAAGAACAGTTTATAAACTCAAGTAATCTATGTGTAGAGTACTGGTGAGAAGTTTCACCCCTAGGAGAATGTGGGATATGTAATGACAGATGTAGGTAAGAAACCCCTTGACAGAATACATGTTGGTAACTATATACATTAACCAGCGTAGCTCTAGACTCCCAGTGTTTTGTTGATATCAAAATTTTACCTGCAAGGTAGGTGTAGCAGAACGCTGCTTCTTTTCAATCCACAAATAGTTCATTGTCATTCACAATCTAACAAAAGGACCACAACAAATTCCCTGCTAGAGAACTCCTAACTACTGAATGCCTTTCTTTTTAACAGTGCTGTACCTTTCACCCTGGAACAAGTTCATATTTTTCCTATACACACCTAGGAGGTGCTGGCTTATTTAGGGTGACGTACAGGCTTTGCCCTTCTCCTGCCTAAGCACCATACACATTTTGGCACTCAGGTCTCTGTTCAGAACAAGCGATTACTTCTCCAAAGCAAAACATTTTTCTTTAAGTGTATCTTTTCAAGTCTCAGCTGTACTCCCAAAGGCCAAATGGAAACACACGATTCAGACGTCTCTTAGTGTATAGAGAACTAAAAGGAATTTACTTAAATTTTATAGAAGACTGTCCTGAATATCTCTTGCTTGAGCAGTTTGCAACTAGCATTTTCGGCTAGTAATTAGTATTTTATTTTCTTTAAAAATTATTAGCCACATTTTGGAAAGCAGATCCTCTGTTTGACAGGCAACAGACTTAAAAGCAAAGTTAAGCTTTTAAGCAAAGGGCAAATTATTTCCAACCTTCTCTTTACTTATGGTAAGATCTCCTGGGACTAAAAAGCATGTCTAGAAAATAGTTGAAGGACACTTATGGAAGGGGCATAGAAGACTGTGCAGTTCATGCAAAACAAAAATGTCACTATTTTGTTTTCAATTAACTGATCAACATAAATCTTACTTAACAGTTGGGTATGACTCATTAGGCTCCAGCCACTCCTCTTTTCTATGCCAAAGCACCTCTCAGAGCGTGGGGAGGATGACTTAGGAGCTGACTTCATGTAAACTCATCCAATCAGGGCTGACTCTTGAACCCAAAAGCAGGAGCTGGCATAAAGAAAGCAGAGAAAGGGATTTTGAAAGTGTAAGTAGACAGAGCTGAACTAATAAACACCATGGAACAGTATGATCTGGTGCAGATTCCTTAATGTATATCACAGATGTACTCTCCCCAAAGCTCAAACACTGGGATGTCATTTAGCACCTGCTGTGGCGACTATTTATTGAGCAGCTATCAGTATCTACAGTGTATATTTAAACATATATCCTATTGCTGTACATAAATTGTAACTTCTCCCCACTCACGTTCTGTGAGCTAATTTATTAAACACCAGTGTGCAACATGAGGTTCTCGGGAGTTAGCTCAGTGGAAAAACTGATCAGATTGTTCCTCTGCCTGCTTGTCCCTCAGCCTGCTGCCAGAACACAGGGCAGCTGCCAAGGGGTTGCCCACTCTTGACAGTTGCAGAGTAATTAAACCGGCATCTATCCCACTCGGATTCCCTGTTTTAGCACTCCATACCTTTAAGTGTTTGAACAGAAGTCAAGGTTTCTAAAGCCAACCAAGACAAAAACCAAAACACCACCACCACCCCAACCTCCCACCAAAAAAACTCCACAACAACATACAAAACCACCCAAAAGCTGCACAGAAGTTATTCCTCCACCTTCTGTCTTGATTTGCTTTCAAATTTCATTTCATATTAGCCCTTCTATCCAAAGAGTGTCCAGCACCTTCCTTCTCTCCTCTCATCTCCCTCATTCAGCATTTCAACAAATTTAGAACACACAAATTTTGTCTGTTGATTTTTCTTTGGATTTTCCTTTTTTTTTTCCTTTTACCTTTGGAAGCAAACTGAAAATACTGCTGACAAGGTTTGGGCAAACAGGTCTTCTCCGTAAATACTAACCTAGTTACCTCAGAGAGTAAGCCTTACCAACATCATACCTGCTCTTAGCTTTGATTTCTTGAACATATTTTAAATTAAAGGTATGCATTTAAAGTGAGTAACTTGAGAGGGAAAGGGTACTTAAGAAAACACAAGTATTTTCACCATGTCCTCCTCAGACACATCCAAGCACCAGTCAGCTCTCTTACCTACAGACATATCCAACTGTTCCATCACTTCCAGCTCCTACAGACAATCACCATTTCCCTCAGACTGTTCTCATGCGCTGTACCAATCTACATGATATAAAAAGGCATAATTTGACATTACCCTTTTGCTGCAGAGATCCAGAAAACCCTCTCTGTGTAAAATCTGTCCTTTTCCTCATTAATCACAATGCCAATCTCTGCTATCTGCAGACGTTGGCAACACCCTCTGCAGGTGGTATTTAATGACCTGTCTCTGTCTCCTCTTTGCAGATCTGCTGCAAGAGAATGCTCCAGTTCCGACACTGTCACCATGACTTCCTCAGCTCTGGGGGTACATTGGTACCCTCCCATTCAACAAGTCAGCATAGCAGGCTCCAGCAACTATGGAAGTTGCTCTCAAAGAATAGAATGGCCTCAGTGTCACATATAAAATCAGATTAAAAATACATCTCAAGGTACCATCTCATTGCACATCTAACATTAGTCTCAAGCAAATATAGGCCATATGAGTTCTAGATAAAAGCCTAATTTAATATAAGAATGAGTTTCACATGAAATAATTTAAACTGAGGAGCAAAAGTGCTCATCAAAATGTCACTTTTATATCAGAACTGAAGATGCAGTTATCAAGTCCATTTACAGTTTGATCTTCACACTTTCAAACTTGCTTAACATGCTTAGAAACCCACTTTTTTTGTAAACTTCTTTGAAATACAAAGCCATTTTAGAGATAAAATACAACTGAATTCTTGTTCTACTGCACAATTCCCATCAAAAATATTTCCAGCACTTCCATTTCTAATGGAATGACCTAACGAAAGCTCTTGAAAACAGATGCTTTTCAAATTATCCTCAAAGCGAAAGGGCTGGTTTCCTCCAGACTGCATGATGTTGCAAGTCCTAAAAAAAGATTATCACCAAGCTCCCCTCAGGTAATTTCACTTCACTCTATGCCCGTTGCATCATCCACAAGGAATATAGAAATAAACCTCTAGGAATGTCCTTCTGTTCTCCTGTTCAGGGTAAACAGACGTTAAGGACTTAAGTAATTTGTCCATTTTGATGGAATTGCAGTGTGGTTGCATGCAATTTTGTGATTATTCAGTGCAAACTGCAAAGTTAGATGTTCATACTTGGTGCTGTACTAAGACTGCTAGTGAAAAACCCTTGGGAGGGAGACAAAGACCCTGATAAAACAAGGCCCCTCTTTTTACTGCCACAAATAGGTTCATTTCGTTATTTTGTGAAAGATCAGGCTGGCAGTTTTCACTGTTTAAAAGTTCTCTTCTTTGAGACTAAATGTAACTTTATGGCTAATGAAGTGGGAGACAATGGTGAAAACCAGGATCTCTGATTTCACCCACACAGCACAGGCAGTCAGCAGTATAGCATCTCTTCAACTGGCCCCACACATCTCCAAAACTCTGGGCCAGCAACCATCCACAGAAAAAGGTCAAATGAAAGTAATTCAGTTTCATGCCCTTCTAAGTCCTTTCTACTTCTGATCCTCCACCACAAGTACAAACTGCTTCTTGGTGTGCTGTTGGCATTCCATAAATATCTGTCTCTTGATCTAAGTCTTCTCAGATCCTTTCATATGGGGCACAAAGGGAAAGACACTCCTCTTTGCTAAGTCTAAAAGTTTCAACTTGGGAACTTGCCTTTTCAGACTAATTATATTTCACAACATTCAGCTTTGAACATTGTCTTTCCTTCTTTTCTAAGGATTCCTCGTGTGCTTAACAAGTCAGAAAGCTGTAATATCACACTGAGATTTGTCCCACCACTCTGTTAACCTACTGTCTTTTCAATATTGTCAAAATAAAAACTTCATATTTCTATTTTCACGCTACCTTGCTTCATCGTCTTGACTCTCCCGCCCTGCCTCCTGTATTTTTTATACATTGCTTCTTTTGCTGCTAGAAAACTCAGCTGTCCTCTAGCTTTCAAAGCCACAGAGAGACAAAAAGCTAATCAATTAAAAAAAAAAAATTTCCTCTGCCCTTGAGGAGGTCCTTTTTCATTCCCCTGTTCCTAATATTAACGTGCCTCTTAGGAATCAAGCATAAAAGATTGAATGTATTTGAAGGAAAATCTTGATGGATATGAAAAGTTATTTTTCAGCTTGAAGTTATGAAGCAAAATTATTATTCCATATGCATCCACAAATAAAAAAGGAAACTAAAGCTACAGTGATTTTGTTGCAAGATTATTCCAATTTAGTTTCAGATGACTGTGTTTTTGACATCAGGGCATCCTGGGTCAAAGGCGGGTCTCTACTGAAAGCCTGTTCAATCTAAAGTGTGACAAAGTTAGGATAAAATGTTTATTTCCCTTGGACTTCCAAGGCAAACAGCCTAGCTTACAATTGAAGCGCAGATAGTATGTTGCAGAGAAAAATATTTTTGTTGATGAGTCCATATCAAACAGAAGGGTTTGTCACAGAACTTTCATATTTCTTCCATTTTATTTTGTCTTATTCTTCAGTTTCTTCCACACACCTGTATCTCAACCACAACTCCTGCACAAACATGTAAGAGATTTACAACCACAAGGCAGGGGATAAGCAGGTGAGAAATCTTTCTTACGACAGCAGCACATGTACCCAAGGAAGAGAGTAACGAGGAAAATGACATAACTAAGCAGCTGGTGCCAGACACCTGCCCAGCAGAGCCAGCTAGGAAGGTCTGCAGGTGGGGAACAAAACATTTCTTGTTACAACATCATAAAAGAGCGATACCTGGAAATTACCTTTCATCGGTTAACATTCAATTGGCTTCAAGTAACAGAAAACAGGAAGAACCTGCAGCACTGCCCATGGAAATAGTTTATAAATACAACAGTATTAGAGCTCTTGTGCTTATGGACTCTTAGTAATAAATGGCAGCATACAAGTAAACCACATGACATTTCACTCAAACAATTTAATATGGTTTTCTCTTACACTATTTGCAATTTTTTTCCATCTAAATTGCAAATTCATAAGTCACAAAGTTAAAAACTGGTTACCCCTGTGGGCCTGAAGCACACCCAGTCAAACAAAATGCAGATGTAAGCAAATTTCAGCAATTGCCATAAGGCTGACTGAGGCCTGGCTCTCTAGATTTGCACAGGAAACCTTTGTTGTATTTGGCAGCCACTCTCTTGTGGAGCTCTCAGATTTTTTTTTTTTTTTTTGTCTACAGACCTTATTGCTCAACAGAGGAAGAAAATTCAGCCAAAAAAATAGTCAGTTGCTGATACCTTTGCTATTTTACTTTGACAACCTAGATTATTTTGGATATTTCAAAAGCTGCACATCCTTTAGGAAAAGATTATTTAACTTGCAAACTACAACCTTTGGTCCTGCTCCTCAGCCCTGATAATTACTGAAGAGCACAGATTCCCCAGAAGTCATCACGTGGCTAACAAACAATCCATTTTATAGAGAGCCTGAGTACTTATCAAACTCTGCCTTGCCAGCCAACTTCTGCAGTTCCTCCTATATCATCATGTAAGAGACCAAATATTTCCGATGGCTTTCTCTCCTCCACGCAGGAGTGCCTGGAAGCACTGCAGTAACAAAATACCCAGTCTCTGGGGGAAGGGAGGGTCTCAAATTGCTCAACAGCCAGTCTGCTGGCTGACCAAAGAGAAGATTTTCATGGCTCTGGCAGGAGCTCTGTCCAGCCTTTCACAGCCAGTAACCATGAGTTCTCCTAAATTATGACAGCTGCAAGTCTTAGAGAAGAGAGGAAGCAAAATATTTATCCACAAATGTCAAATGTGATCTTATTTATTCATCCCTGAGATGGGAAATACCTGTGTGGTATGTCAATCTGACTGATAGAAGTGGGCACATGGCAGAATCTTGCTGAAATTAAAGGGCATTAGCTCCCTAGACACCTACCTATTAAGGCAGAAAACAGCAGGACACACCATACACCAGTCTGTGGACTGTGCTGGGGACATTTTTCTTCTGAGAAAGAGGAAATTGCTAGGGAGTGTCAGTTTATTTACCTCTGATATTGATCAACAAACTAGTGAAAGATTTGAAATTTGGAAGAAAAAAAAATTAAAATGAAAAATAATAGTATGTTAAGCAGGAAAAGTATAGCAGTAGCACAGTAAACACACTCAACTTCACGAAAAAAATCCCAAACACATTTAACAGTTTTACTGCAGTTTACAAGTACAATAGCACTGAAGACAATGAAAGGCAATTGTGAATCTAGAAGTGAAACTACACAGAACATACCACAAGAATTTATACTAATTACCTTCAAAGAGGGTAGAATAGAACTTGAACTAATAAGGCCAAACTAAAACCTGCCACAGAAACCATAATAGCTTGAGGATGTATTAACTTACCCACAGCAAGCCACAAATTAAATACATAGTCAAGATAGGAGAAGGCATTTACATGAAAGGAAAAAGGAAGTGGAATCAAGACAAATAAGCAAATAGTTGCAACCAAAAAAAGTTTGGGTAAGAATTTAGAAGAACAGGTGAGAATCAGTGAGACTCTCTCTCACAGAAATAACAAGCATGGACACCCAGGTAAATCAGATTAAGATTACTTTTACCACAATGTACGAAGAATTTAAAATGGCATAAACTTACAAAGGTGCCCTAAAACAATACAACCTAAGGTGCTTATTCATAAAAAGACTTACTAGTCCAATAGAATGAGAGCAAAACTATTTAAGCATAAACTTGGAACAGGAAACTGATTTAGTGTTCATGAACAATACCAAAAGTAATCCAAATAAATGCTTCCATTCCACAGAGCATTTTCTCTCACCTCCACTTAATTAATTACAAACTGTATCCAGGAGTTTACTTGGTAAACTCCACCACTTCTGTGACTTGTAAAAGTAGGGGGGTTTAAGAGTGTTCGTTCCAGATGAACCAAAAGCATGATTTGTAGCAGCCTCAGGTTCTTGCTACAAGAATCCAATTCAGGGATTGCATTAAATATGTCCAGAAGTTCATGGAACTACTTATGCTGGGATCCTTCAGTAAGGCCTGCCGTCATTTGAAGACAGCAAAGACAGTGCTACTGCTGCCTTCAAAAACATGGTGCTATCCTTATTAGTTCCCTGGAGCAACACCTTCCTTCTAAGCCACAAAATCAGCCGCAGTCCCTTACTGTGAGCTTTCATTCTGTCAGTGCCCTCCAAGTGCAGCGTGTGGATCTGGAGCATGCTATGCCAGTAGAACATGTAGCCTTCAGGAAAAAAATGCCCTAATTAAAGTTACAGAACATTAGCAGCATGAACGATACAAAAAACTTGCTAAAGGCAACGTGAGCCAAAACCCAAAGGCAATCTTTGTTCCACCAGCTACCAAGTTCTAGTAAACTTTGGGAAAGGGTATGTAAAGGACATAATGCATGTGCATACCATTTTAGAAGATCCTTTAGGTAGAATTGGTGCCTGTGGATTAAGAATGTGAAAAGAGCAGGTATGCAGCACTATAAGTAAGCAGCCATGTCTAGGTTAGGCAGGACAGAATTTGAAGGGTGTAATGCCTAAACCACACTTCACACAACCTCTTACTTGCATGTAAGCTAGGAGATATTCTTCTGTTAATTTATGCTTGTCAGTTCAATAGGCCTTAAAATACAAAGCTATTCCATGATGACTGACTGTTGCTTCTAACAGTTACAAAGCTCCAGTTCAGAATACATCATGGTTCATGGTGGGTTTTGCCTGTTAGTTAAAGCAGCAGCACTTACCCAGACTGCTAAAAACATTTTAAAAGATACCACACAACTCTGAAATAAACAGCACATTTGGACTCACTCTCCCCTCCAAAATCCTTCTTTCAGTAGAAATCATGGTAACAACCATTTGGCAACAAAACAGTTTTCTCTGCTATGAAACTCAATACAACCGTTCAGAAAAAATCCACTCTGCAGTAGCTGCAAGAGAAAAATCTAAACCTTAACAATAGGCATCTGGACTTGGTGCTTGGAAATAATTTGGGAAATGAATTTTACCTCAGTTTGAACACACTTGTAAACTAGAGTTGTGTTGGCATTGTTTATCTCAGAGGAGATGTGAATAGTAAAGGGCACTCACTCTTCAGAATCAGTCCCTTTGTGTCAGACAGATGCCACAAATGCCAAGGCATCAGTGCAAAATGCAGGGTAAAAGTACAGGGTACATTTCTTGTAAGAAACAGATGTATGAGAGGAAAAAACAAGTAACCCTGTTAGCTGCAGTATCAGAAAAGGGAAAGTGCATATTTTCTTGACCCATTATATTACGTTACTTAAAACACCCACCAGTTCTGAAGTATCACTAACTCAGATCTATGAACCCTTGAGGCCCCTGTCACAGTTCTCTCTCATTAAAGATAACCATCTCCAGTAAGGAATATTTTGAAATTAATTAATTAAACACTGAAGAAAAAAGAAGAGTCTATGCTTGCTCAATGAATTGCTTCTTGAAAAGTAGCACCATGGTTTTCCTGATGAACTGATGCATAAAAAGTACATTGTTTCCATGAGTTCCAAGATTTTGCAATGAGACTTTTCACAAATACACTAAAAGCTGCACCAAGACCCCAGTCTCTTAGGCCAGCTTTCATCCTGTCACTGAGCATGTAATCCAGTGCCAGCCCCTGTTCTTGCTGGCTTCAAGAATGGGACAGGATTTTTAAAGATGGGGTTACTATCAGCAGTAGGGAATTGACACAAGTCAGTTGAAAAGAGAACAGTAAAGCTTGTATCTCCTGCTTTGCTGTTGGAAACACTTCTAGCAGGAGAACACTGTTTACACAGAGTAATGGATGGTTACAGCTGGTTTGTATCAGAGGAAAGGCTGTGAACATTTGTTAGACTACAGACACAAAGTTTTTAAAAGACTGAGAGTCTCTGCTTTTAAGCCAGAATCTTTTTGTAACTATTGCAGTACTTACCTTCCCTAGCTGAACAAAGCTTTGTCTCCTCTGCTACCAGTAAGAAAAAAATTAAATCTTCGAAGACATGGGACAGGAAACACTAAAGATTCAGCAGCCGCTTGATGTAAATAAGATTGAGGCCCATTTTAGCTCTGCTCTCCTTAAACTATTGTTGCTTACTAACAGCCACTACTAAAGGACAAACCCTTGAAGCAAGACCTCCATATACAGTAAGATATACTCAAGAGTATGTCTGTCTTTATATAGCAGAGCCTCTGCACTGAACAGTTTCCATTCAGAAGCAGTTAGAGATGCAGGTTCTGTTTTGCTTCTCAGGTTATCTTTTGAATACTCAACATCTGTTTCAGCAGTTATGATTTGCTCCGTTTGCATTTTTGTGGAAAGGAAAAGGTGTCCAGCAATAGCCAATGCCTTATTGATAAAGTAACTTAAAGTGTTTAGGTGTCATAGCTAATTAGGAAATATTGATTATCATTTATTTCAGAGCTTCTTTTAATTACCAGAATAGAGGAGAGACACCAGAACACAAAACCAGGATCACACCTCTACATTTGGCTGGTATTAATAAGCAGTTAATAGTGATGGGATTTGACTGGCATTGCCATCACAAGACATCATCTCTCTTTTCAAATGAGGAAAATGAGCTGTAAAACACATGTGCACCAACACTGTCTCCACTCTATTGGGTTAATCCAGAAGACCCTTGGCACTCTATCTACCAGGCACTTGTTTCTCTGGTTGAAACCCTGACTCTTCTGTGACTGCCTTGATGTGAGGCGCACACAGATGCAGAACATGCAGATGACGCACAGCGTGTAGAAGGCACCATATGGGACAACACATACACAGGACCATATAGTTTCCATAGCAAGGCTAGAAGACACAGGGCTTCTAGATAGCAAGGCTAGGCTATCCACAACCTGGATACAAAAGCACAGCTGTGCTCGAATGGAGGTCAGTTGGTACCACATCTCCACAAAATGCCCTTTCCAAAGAGAAAGGCACAATGCAATGAATGAAGAAAAGGTCAAGTATATCCACACCACCCCAAGGTGAGCTTCTGCTATCATTATATGTTACAGTGTTTTCTATTCTAACTACTAGAAATGGCCAGAAAACAAATCCTATTCCCTTTTTACCATTAAAAAAACTTTCAAAAAGTAATGCATGAAATAGGAAGAAATTTCATTGGAATCCATGTTGTCAAATTCTCATATGAAATATCCATTTTATCTGCTTGCAAGGCTTCTCACTGTGTCATTACCTCCTTACTAGGTAACTGATATCTCCTTATCTTAAAATGTTGGTAACAAAAATTCCAAAGAGCTCTGTCCTCAAACTAAACGTACTTCAGTACTTATTGGCCAATATTTCCAAGGTACCTAAAGAATTTGTAAAATTAAACTAGTATGGGATGACATTATAATCAAGAACTCTGTAGTATTAAACAGTCTTACGATCTTCAAAAGAAAAAAGATTATTCAAAATTAACTATTTAAATTAAACTGAGACTATACTATTTACTCTTTCGAAATTTATCAGACACCAAAACATACAGAGGTGAAATTATTTTAAAGACCAATTTCAGAATCGCTATCAAGATTCAAATTTCCATTTATAAAGTTTGCCTCTACTCATTCTCACCACGTGCTTAGTCCCCCTATTTAGAGACGTTGCAAAACAAAACTTTGAAAAAATGACTGAAGTGTTTACATCTGTTTTGCCATCACCTGTTGAGCACTGCTAAGGAAACAGAGTGTCACACAACAGAGTCCCTCCGAGGTGCCTGCCCTCCCTTTGACAGCAGCGGATCCAATAAGAGAGCACCAGTGTGCTGCTCATGCCAAGGCTGGGCCAGAACAGAGAGCTCTGAGGGGCACCACACCTTGGCAAGCCCCCCTTTCCGCGGATTCTGGACTTCAAACACGGAGTTGTTCCTGTTGCAGTCGTTCTTCCAGCACCCCCTAGTGCTGACGGCGGCTTTGACTCGTTACTATGATGGGGACACCATCTCTCTACAAGCCAGGCCTCCCCTCCCCGCAGAGCTGCTTTGCCAACTTGAAAACTATTGATGTGCCCCGCTGCAGGAGCTTCCCACACCACCGCGTGTACCTGCCGCATACTCAGTTCTCATCTCTTCATGTTCATTTTTCTTTCAGCAAATGAGATGCTAAATTTTGTGTACCACAAAGAAAACAATATAATTTCCCTTCAAATAAATATATTCCCCGAACTGAAGCCAACATGCGAGTACACTGTCTTAGTGTTAAGTTGACTTAGGCAAATCAGTAATCAATTATTTGAGTCAGTCACATCACCTCTTAAATGAAGGCATTATTAAACAAGCAGCCTTTCTCTTCACTGATTTCCTTACAGAAGACTTAACGGCACGTATTTCAGAGCCCTCTTCTCTTTGCAGCCACAAGCTGGTTGAGAAGGACACAGAATGGAAGACAAAAAGCCATTCAAGACCAACTGTGGAATTTACAAAGAGAACAGATTTTTAAATGTACCAGGTACATTGCCCCATGCTAAAATGCTGGCCAACCAGCAGCCCAGTGTGAAAGCAGAGCGCAGGGGACAGCAAGGGAGTCATCACAGCTCCCAGGCTTCAGACAGCGATACATAGCTGGATATTCTATTAAGGAGCACGGCTGAGATCAAACAGGGTACAGCAAAGTAAGAAACCTGCTGAAAACCAAGTCAAATAAAAAATGTAATCAGCATTTCAGATCAGGTGTCTGTCCTGTGTTGTACTACCGACTCAGTGAACTGCAGCGGTACTGTAGTGTATCACACCTTGCCTGAAGGGATGGTCATTCTGCTTCCTTGAAGTCACAACAATGTTTTTTTCTCTTAGCCACTCTTACACTATTATTTACATGGGATTTCACAAGTGTTGGGATGGTTTAGAAATTTACAGACCAGACAGAATACATAAACCTAACTAGCAACACTCGTTTAGAAAGAACTTGCCTCTTGGCCTGGAAGGATTTCCTTCTAAGCTGGTAACATATTTAAAGTTATTCTATTTTTATTTACAGCATTATGAATAGATGTCTCAGAACTACAGCTGCATTCTCTCCAACTAGTTTACCTGTAATTACTTACACAATGACACAGTGAATTCTAAATGCAAACAAATCTTTGGCCAATTCTATTTGCTATGATCTATGAACTATTTGCTCAACTCATTGCAATACATTTTTTCAAAAATTTCCAAAAATACATGTTGTAGTACTTGCAATCACATTCTATTGATTAATTCCTCCTAGATAACCATCAGCTGAATACACTAGAATCCTTACTGAATCAAGTCACTGCTTTCAGAGAGACAAAAGCAAATTTCTGCAGACAGATAAACCTATGAATTTTGTATGCTGGAAATATAAATAAAAAACAAATAAATTAGGAAAATCATACAAAGCCACCACTTCAAACAAATAAAAACAAACAACAGGTTAGATTAGTTTTGCTGCTTACTCACTTGAATACTACAAACCAGATACTTTTAGTATCTTCTACTACCTCAACTTCCAAAAACTGGTACAGGTAAGTTTTGGTTCTTTATACACCTGTGCACCAAACAACACTTAAAATACAGGTTATGACAACAAACTAAAAGGCTGAGTGCATTTAAAAAAAAAAACAAGAAAACTTTTCTTTAAAACACACCGTGTGTGTGTATGTTTATTATTTATTAATAATTATATATTATATATTATTATATACAATTAATTATTTACAAATCTTTATTATTTCCTAATAAATTTATGGCAACCATTTTAACCTTGCATACAAAAGTCTTTTAAAGTCTGCCATAGTGACCCAATCTAATTCACAGCAATGTTCCATATTTAGAATAGCACTACTAAAACCTTTGGGCAGCATTACTTAGAGCAATTACACAGAGCATCTACAGTTGAAAAAACCCGGTATATAATAACTAGCAAGCGGTCTTTCAATACTGAAATAACATTAATTGTGGCTGCATTACTGGGTTTTCTGCTGAAGTGTGGGAAGGAAAATCAGATTAATTGTGCTGCTGGAAGCAGAGAAAGCCAGTGCTGAAAGCAGTGGCAGTGCTGTGGGAGAACCGTGCTCTGCACTGGTGCTGGCAGTATGTGGTTTGTTTTATCTCTTCATGCTCCTGCCCTAGGATATATGTTTGGGGGTAGTCTTGATCTCTACATGGTTTATCAGCTTCAAAGCTTATGGCAGATTTCCTGAAATGATAAAAATAAGTGGGCATTACAAAAACATACCCATTAAGATGCACAAGGTATTTGCCTTTCTCCTTTATCAAGGAGGAAGATTAACAGGCCAAGTGTCTGTGTTTTAACTAGACTTGAGAACTTTTAGTGTAGACCTGGACTAAAGAGTCCCATTCACATAATAATGTGGATTAAAGGGACTATCTTTTCCTAGAGACCTTGCTTTTTTCCCCCCTATTACAGAACTCTGGCTTTACTCAGTGCCTCTGGCTCAGAACTTGGACATGATGTATTGTCCCATACAGGAGGAGCACTAGGTTGCATCTGCCTTTGGGTTCTAAAATATTCACCAGAATGAGAGCACGACACAACTGTTAAATCCAGCTGCAATTAGGCAGAACTTGTAGATTCTGCTCTCAGCTCCGGACAGAGTGCTCTCTTTAGCTGTCAAAGCATCTGAGATTGGCAGCCAGGTTTCTGGGTGCATTGTGCTCTCTCACACCCATCCCCAGTTCCATATGACCACAATACCCCACGGTGTGTGCTACACTCCTTGCACAGTCCTCAGTTAACCTCTGAACTAGGATTCGGTCAGCAGGGAGGAAAAGGACATAAGTTGGTTTACAGCAGGATGACCACAACTACCCCCGAGAACGCACCTGTCCCTGTTATTGTCTGTGAAGGGCGACTGTTTAAAAAACTGTTACAAGCATACCAGAGATACCTTCAATCGCGTAAACAGCCGCCAAAACTACACATCTGTGCAAGAACTGCAACTGCTGTTCCAAAGCAGCAGTGAAGGGCCCAGACACCATAAATCACGGTGTATTCCAGACATTCACATTGCTTCTGACAGTGGTTTTCCTCCAGATAGGAGAAGACGATGTGCTCAGTAACTCAGCAAACCCACAGCTCGTCCAAGCCAGCGAACAAGGGGGGTTTAAGCAAAGCTTACCCATCAGTTTCCTCTGTTCAGCCTTTCTGCCCCCTTAAACAAGGGAGTTAACGCATTTTTCTCCTCAGACAGGCGCAATGCCAGACCCAGCCAGAGCACTGTCTCTTGCAGTGCCCTGGCAGCCCGTGCCACGCCCTGAGGCCGGGAGGGACCGGAGTGCTCGGGGGGGTGACAGCGGCACAGCCCCTCACGGGCCGGCCCAGCGCTGCTCAGCGCTCCTGCCGCCTCTCGTCCTGGGAACGGCCGGGGAGAGCGGCACGGGGAGGTTTCAGACGAAAACCCTGGTAGTGGGCATGGGCAGCATCCCCGCAAGCTCCACAGCTCCCCGCATTCACCAGCGCTCTGAGAGGCGCTCGGCAGGGGCACTAATGGAGGGCGGACAGCCCTCCACAAAGTACTTGACAGGAGGCTGCGGGCAGGTGAGGGACGGGCTCTGCTCCCAGGCAACCGACGAGAGAATACAGTCTCAAGCTGTGCCAGCGGAGATTCAGGCTGGACATTAAGAAGAATTTCTTCACAGAAAGAGTGGCTGGAAGGGGCTGCCCAGGGAGGTGGCGGAGTCACCGTCCCTGGCGGTGTGTAAGGAGAGTCTGGACGCGGCACCGGGTGCGCCGGTCCGGGGGATGGATGAGGCGGTTTTGGGGCCGCTCCCCTCCCGCGCCGCTCCGATGTGTCCGTGAGGGNGGGGCCGGCGCGCGGGTGGCGGCGGGACAAGATGGTGTCGCCGGGCGCGCTCCGCGTGGTGCGGTGCGGGGGCAGCGCCCTGCGCGGCGCCAGGGCCGTGTTCTCCGCCGACTCCAAGCAAGTGGGCCGGGGGTCGGGGCTGCCGCGCTCGGGGGGGCTCCTGAGCTCCGAGAGGGGATCTGCCCGCCGGTGTCCCCGCGGCCTGTGGCTGCCGCGGGACGCCCGGGCCCCTTCCGCCGGGGTAACAGCCGGTTTCCCCCCCCGCAGGTACCTGCTGTGCGCCTCGGGGGACTTCGTGAAGGTGTACAGCGTGAGCACCGAGGAGACCCTGCGGCTCATGGGCGGCCACGCCGACCTGGTGACCGGCATCCAGCTCAACCCACACAACCACATGCAGGTTTGCGGCGCGAGGTCTGGCTCGGAGTGGCCGGGGTGCCCCTGACCCTTATTTGCCACCGCGGCCGCTGTCCTGGGGCTGGCTGGAGTTTGGGGGTGATTAGGGCGTCGTTGAGCTGATGTTTCGCTGAAATCTGACAAGGGTAGAGCTGTGTCAGTTTCCTACAAACACAAACGCGAAATGTCATGTGGATTACACTCCTTGAATGGAATGACAACTAAACGGAAATACAGCAAAAATTCCGGTTCTTCGATGATTGAAAGGGTAAAAGAAGCATGCGAGAAAATCAGAAATACTGTGGTTGGTGTTCGCCCCTCTGTATCTGCTGGTACTGATGCAGATGTGACTAAATCCCTTTAACTTGCCCAGTGGCTCCTTCTGCCCCCAGTCTACCTTCCCTGCTCTCAGTTTGCTTGGGCTTTTTTGGTGTCTATATATAAGCAAGAGTTATTTACCAAGAGGGACTGATCTGCATATTAGCTGTGCAAAATCAGGTGTTCACGTGATGGGTGTTTGTGCGTATACACTTTGTGACAATATACTGGAGTAACAGTGTTGTACTTCCCTTGCACTTTATTTGAAGGCAGCACGGAGCTGGTCTGTATCTTGTGGTTTTTTTGATTCAGTTACCTGGAATCACAGTTGTGATTTTATGTAAAATCTGGCTTTGATATATTGCTATTACTTACATAGTTGTTTTTTTTTTTTTTTCTTCAGCTCTATTCTTCCTCCCTCGATGGTACCATTAAGCTGTGGGACTTCATGGATGGGATTCCCATTAAAGTATGTTGAGTTATTCCTTAATAACTAAAAAAAGCATGTCAAAAATGGGCACAAATCAATCTGAGATGGGTTGTTCTGCTATTAACACAACCTAAAACCCATCTAATTATGGCAATAATAGAATGTGTGATGATGATGATGGAAATCCTTTTGGGGAAGAAGGTGGGAGATGTACTGACCTACTGAGTTTGGTTCCTGCTGCGGTTTGGAGTCCAGTGTAGCTCTGGAGAGTGTGCTGCAGTTTGGGATATGCTAATAGGAATTGATCCAACGGCTTGAAAATGTGGACTCCCATTTTCAGCTAAATACCCACCTCTGGGTGTGCCTTCTGCTTTGTATTAGGGATAAGGTACCTTGAGGCTTTTCAATAAATCTGATGTCTCATATTTTATTTGTACTGTTTTAACGTTTGTGTTAGTCCTTGGTGGAATAAAGATGTATTTGTCTTAGAATCGAGAATTTTAATTAATACGTGAAGGTTTTTTTTAAGACATGATTTCCTTACTTTAAAGACATAAACACAAATTCAGTAATTGTTGATTTCCTTGTCTTTTTTTCTTCAGACCTTCACTGTTGGGTCCAAACTTCTGGCACTGTACACACTTGCTAGTGCTGAGGACTCGGTGTTTGTTGTCATTCCAAAGAAGGGTGAACGAGGTACAGTACAAGTAGCATCATCCATGTCATCTCAGTCAGTCTGTCTGTGCTGCTGTCCCAGCAGTGAAAGGTGTGCTGCAAGAATGGGTTTTAATATGTTCATTGGGAAACGTTTCCTAAATCCTGTGGCAGATGTCTGTAGTCCTGCATTTTGTACTTCTTTGTTTTCATTATTTCAATATTTGTCTAGAAGAGTGCTTTGCTTTTGAAGCATGTACTGCATGGATGTGATGTCGAAGATGCAGTAAATCTTTGAGCAGTGCTCACCAAGATACACGTTATACTACTGAAGTTGGGTATGCGTGCTTGAGATCATTCTCCCACTTTAGGCAGTATTACCATAACAGGCTTGTCCTGTTAACGGCTTGCATAGATATGTTTTATGGGGTTTTGTCTGCAATATATACAGCTTGGCCTTACTGTGTACTATAATATATTGCTACTTGAGAGCAAGAGGAAATACTATGCAGCTTCCGTTGCTTTCTGCTTACAGTCGCACTGGGTACCCTGTGTCTGGTCCTCGTTCTTCAGTACTACTGTTGGTTTCAGACAGATTTTTTCTTTGGTCAGATACATTCCAGCTGGTCTCAGTTAAGCTGACAAAAGGAGCAGGGCAAGATCTGGAAGCTAAGGAGCTATCAGTGGTTCTGGATGGTGTGGGTGCATCAATGAAGCACATTGCATTTGGAAGAGAAGTACGTTCACCTTTGGGTTTTTTCCTTCTGTGGGTTGTTGGTTGGCAGGAGTTTTTTTCCATCTCAAATAAACTCTGTGCTGTTTATGCCTTTATACAAGCACAGCAGTACTGAAACAAAACTGAAAGTAAATGAATCAGTGTAAGACCTGTGCTTTCTTTTATATCACAAAAAAAACCCCCAAACTTTGACACTTGTGTCCTGGGGTGACTGAATGGCCCGGTATTCAGTCACCCCTAAACCACACTAAACCAGAACAACTTGTTAAGTAAATACTTTCCTGTTATATCAGCTTATGTGTTGTCTCCAGTGTAAAGTACTTGGTAGTGAAATGTGCTTTATTTTTTTCTTGCGTGAAAACATAATCTGTATGTCCTAAATGGCTTTACTTTTACAGGGTGCATATGTGGTATCAGTGAAGGATGTTACTCTCCAAGTTTACTTTTTTAAACGGACACTGTTGAACAGGTAAGAATGAGAATTAACTCATGGTGTGTGCACACATGATCGCATATTTGGTTTTCTCCTGGAGGGGACGTAGTCACTGTATAAGAACCTTCCTGTAGAAGTGAATAGTGATCAAATCAGTGGCACCTCTCCTTTGCAGCTCAGGAATGTATTTTTTTCACTTAAATACTTAGGTTGATGCTGAACTGAAACAAGTGACATAGTTTGGGCAGGGCCCAGGCAGCGGGAGGGAAGGAGGAGAAAAGGAGAGAGGCAGAGGGAGAGAAAGAGAGAAGCAAAAACTCTTTCAGCTTGATTGAAAGCAAAGAATTAAGGAAATCAAGAGAAAAATAAGTCTGTCACTATTTTTTGAGAGTGCATGTAACCATAACAACTTGGAGATGTTTAATTTTGCTAATCAGAATTATTTTTAATGTGCACTAACTGATACTTTTGAAGATTTGCTTTAGGAAAACCAACCCAGTTCTTATAATTAAAGTACTTTCTTAACTCCTGAAGGTTTTCTTTAAGTACAATGAAGACAAAAGGAGGAGACAATCGCTTCAGTTGTGTCGTGTGCCATCCTACGGAGGATTGCATTGCAACTGGCCATGCTGATGGAAAGATTCGCCTCTGGTATATGCACTTTGGTTAACTGTGTATCCCATAAACTCCTCTGACTGTAGGAATTAAGTCAAACCTGAGCAAAGCAGTCTAATTTGTCCTTAGCATTGCCATTTTCAGAAGTCAAAATGAGCAACGAACCTGCAGTACTGACAGTGAGTGTAATGTCAAGTGGAAAAAATGCCTGTGTTAAGTTACGCTCCATGGATCTAAACCTAGATGTAAAAGGTAATGCAAGAGCAGCTGAAATAATTCTTTATGGGCAAGTAGAGTCCTAAGAAGAGCACACCAGTGAAACTACGTGATTAAAAATATCACATGATTAAGTTGCTTCCAGGGCTGAGTTGCTCAGTACATCTAAAATGTGAGGTATGGACCAGGAGGGTTCTGAAAATCTGTAGTGTTGTTCCTTCCTTCCTTCTGCATCAGTTGAGCATAGGATAAACTAGTCTAGAAGTTAGAGGAGAGGATGATATAATTGATTCAATTCAATATTTCCTTTTGTTTACTCTGTTGTTGATGTTGTGAGTAAAGAATTGTTTTGTTCCTCTCCACACAGGAGGAATTTCCACCACAGGAAAGAGTACACATATTCCACACTGCACTGGCATCATGATATTGTCATGGATCTGGCTTTTTCTATGGAGGGTGAGTAAAAGAAAAATTAAAAAAGCAATAAAAAAAACCTACCAAAAACACACACAAACCTCCATCAAACAAACAAAATCCTCTCAAATTTGAAGTGTTGCAGTAGATAACGAAAAATCTATAGAAGCTGCAAGTTTGTCCACTTACTAACAAGTTAATTTCTAGAATTTTAAGTATATCCAGGAAGGATCTGAAATAAAAATGAAAGGAGTTGTTATTTTTTATATCTATTTTGATTGGCATTTTTAATGTCAAATATCTGCCTTCTGTGGTAGAAAGAAAAATCTAATCCCTTCTCTCACCTCTTCTCCCTCACCTCCACTCTCCCTCCCCTCCGTTTCATTAATGATACTAATGAGTTCTTGCCAGTTTTACTTGCATCCAAATAAAACAAGCCAGTCTTGTCTGAGCTCAAACGTGCTGTCAGAAATACTAGTTTTATCTGAATTGTGTGACCTGAACTATTCTCCTTAAGGTATTTCTTACTGTAAAGTACTTCTCACAGAAAGAGAACAATTCAGCCATATCCTAGCACAAACACTCAGCTGATTCAGAAAGTAATGGGATCTACTACTCCCAAGGCATTGCTTAAATTTCACTGTAGACACAGGTTCCTGTTACTTATTCCAAGTTTCTGTAGCAATTTAACAGGACATAATGAAAAACATATCTATGTGTATTGCCCAGGCTTGATATATTTGTTTACTTGTGACAGTTTAAAAAGTTTTGAGAAACTCATGTCTGTCTGTCATTGTAAAGACATAGGCTGCTGGTTTTATTTCTTTTTAAGTAAAACCTTTTAACTGTATTTTTATTGCTGGAAAAGGAACCAGGTTGCTGAGTGGTGGAGTTGAATCTGTTCTAGTCCAGTGGCACAATGAATCTTCTTGCCAGAAGGATTTCCTGCCTCGTTTGGGGTCTCCTATCGAGTCCATCTCCATGTCCTCTGATGGCGTTCTCTGCTGCACCTTGCACACAGACAACAGTAAGGCAAAACACATCCAAGTATCACTTCAATGGCAGTGCAAATCTGTATGAGCTTTATTTTGTTGATTTTGGATGACTTAACTAGGAACTGCATAAAATTTCATTACTGATCTGAAAAAACAGATGTTTGTAGTGATCTTTTGCTCTTTGATCTGTTCTGTGAATTTGCCTGGTGACTGCTGTAACTTGTCTTTCCACCTTTGTGTCATAAACTGGGAAAAGATACATTTACAGTACAGATGGTTACAGTCCCTTTCCCACCATGAGATGTGTGCCTTTCGCAAGACTTTGTCTGCTTTCTCTTTCAGGAATTACAATAATCAACAGCAACCTAAGGTTTTCCAGAAGTATTCAAGGGCTAATCAAAAGTAAGTGCAGTAAAATTTATCTTCCACTTGGAGAGTGGAATGTGTCACTTGACAGCTTTGGTCATTTGTCACCTGATTTTTGTTCCAGGTAGGGATGTCAAGACTGGCCTAGTGGTTGATCCTAGAACCAAAGCTTTGGTCCTGAATGGAGAGCCAGGCCACTTGCAGTTCTATTCCCTCCAGAGTGACCAACAGTTGTTCAGTGTAAGTTGGATGGTCTTGTACCAAAACTTTAACTTACTCAGTCAAGTAACTTGTGCATCAGAATTTATTTGAAGACTTAATACGGTAAACGGGGAAAAAAACTTACAGCTATCCCACAAGGCTGGATTCCAAGCTGAGATGTTTTTGGCTTTATCACAGACTTCACTTGCTAAGCAAATCTAAATATTGATACTTGAAAAAAGTTCTTCAAAACAGTGTGCTGTTAAATGTCAAAAATTTCTAGGTAAAATACCCTAAAATTATTTTTCATTCTTTCTTCACTTAGCATCATTGTGGAATGCACATGCCTTAATTCTGCTTTCTCCCCATGTTGGGGTCCTTTATGGTGCCACAGCCCAGTCAGTTCTAATTGGAGCTTTCAGAATAACCTTTCTCCATGGTTTTATGAGTGGTATCTCTTATGGCTCTACCTGAATTTTAAAATACACGTGTGGCCTTGCTTTGCAGCTGGACATTGTGCAGCGCCAGTACATCCACCAGGCAGGCCTGAAGCAGTCGGACCTGGTGAAGGTCGCGTTCAGCGCTCAGGGCACCTGGCTGGCCACAGTGGAGGAGAGTGAAGAGGTGACTGACCCTGAGTTGCAGCTGAAGCTGTGGTTCTACAATGAAGAAACACAAAGGTAATGATGATAGAGCTGCCCTTCCAGCTGTCAGTCACACAAACCCCTGCACGGATGGTGCCTTGCAAAGGCAGAGTTTTTCCAGATCTGGGAAGTTACCGTGCATGCTACAGCATCTGCAACAGAGCACAGAGTTCCACTGAATGCACATAGGAAATAATTGTTCTGCGTCTATTTTACTTACAGTAATCAGAGGCTGTTGTAACCATGGGAATTAAATTCAGATATTTTCTTGATATTAAAAATCGTGGACCTGACAGAATGGTTCTGTAGCTCATGTAGTTTTCCCACCTCTGTGTAATCCATCATTAATTGATTAGTCCTTCTCCAGAAGGTACAGAAGATTATCGTTTTATTGTTGATCCTTGCCTTTAGCTAACATATGCACCTGGTTAATACCCTTTCCCTCATTTTCCTATTAAAAAATCACATTTTGACTACAAATTGTTATTTTCTTAAAGAAGAAACAAGGCAAAAAAAAGCTACTACACAGATCAACTGTGTGACTGATTTTTTAAGTACTGGAAAGACTGCCCAGAGTTCAGGCTGATTATTTGAGAGATGCTTGACTAGTGAATTAATGCCTAATTCTTGGTGCTGGGCTACTGTAGGGAAGCCATTGGGGAAACCTGATCTGTTAATGCGATAGCATTTAGCTATCTCAGTTAGAACTTTCTTTGATCGCTCTTCTCCCTGCCCATTCCAGAATCAACTTTAACTGAAGTCTTCCCCAAGTTCCAAATGAAATAGAAGGGCAAGCTTCTGTTTTCTTTTCCTATAGCTTTCAGCTGAATACCAGAATAAACACGCCCCATGACAACCACATCACAGACATGTGCTTTCGTGACATGGATGAACTGGGAGACGACTCTCTCATACTGGTAACAACTGGCAGAGACTGTGTGTTTAAAGTCTGGGTGATGGTAGAAGACACTGATCCAGAAGGTAAGCATGGTCAAACATAACTTACTCTTACTTGCACCTTGTAACATAGAACCATAAGAATAACCTGAGTTGGAAAGGACCTACAATGACATTTGAAGTCATGATGTAGAAGTAAAGACCCTGCCTTCATTTGTTTAGTCCCATGCATTGATGTGCTTCTGCTGCTGCATGAAGTATTGTGTTCTTCTGAGCATCCTGTGATGGAGTTCTGCCATAGTTCCACAGTATTACAGTTTGATGTGGAGGTTCCTGAAATACCAAAGACCTTGGCAAGCTGCTGGAGAAGGGAATGGTGGCCTGTGTTCATTGGTTAAATAATTGTTTGTGGTAATGATTTTTTCCATGCTGAGACAATGGATTTTTGTCAGCTCTCTGGGTAGGCTTTTCATTTGAGACTCCTGCTCAGAGGAGCAGGATGCAGGAATTGGGTTACTCTGTTTGCGTTGACTTAGTGTAAATTAATAGCACTTTTGCCATTCTACAGATCCATCACTTCAGAGTTCGTTTTTGAACATCTTTCCTTTCCATTAGATATTTGAACATCATAGAATGGGTATTTAGGTATTTCTGAGATACTTTTTTTAATAACCAAATTTCACCTCTTGAAAGACATGCTGATGTTCACGTCTTTCAAGCAGACCATCTGTGTATGTGTATTGATTGCTCTGTACACCTTTGGACGTGAAATACAAAAGATTTCCAACATCATTAATGTCCTTTTACTTAAATGTTATTACAGCGTCAGGCACACTTTAGTGAAGTGGCACTTTCCTGCCACTTGGATGTCTTGTCATTTCATGTTCCTAGTAGCTGGGATAGTGGTCTTGCTGAACTGCTTGCAGTTCAGTAATCTGTTTGTCTTTTCGTGGGCAGGTGAGAACATGTTCAGAAGTACTTTTGAGCTACTAGGGTTTCCATTTGGCAAACTTTGCCTAACTTTCTCTTTCCAAGCTCTTTGCTCCTCAGCAGTGGCTGCTGATGAGAAGAAAGACAAAACCTTGTGTCGTTTACTGTATGTATAGCAACCCCCTCAATGGTATCTGAAAGAGTGTTTGGTTTTGCTTTTTTTCATAAATAGATTATATCTTAATGAGCAGATGCTTTGATCTTGAGTATAGTGTCAGTTAGGGATGAAACCTAATTTTTTTTTTCTTTCCACAAAATAGTTCTGTATCTGCTGACAGGGTGTTTGTATTTTAAGTGACTACAGGGTTCTGTTTCATGGCATATGTAAAAGTACCAATTAGTGGTGACTGCTGTGGTGTATTTGCCCAGGGGGGGCAGAGTAGGAATGCTCAGGCAGAAAGGCTTGACATGCTGCAGCTTCTCTGCAGCAAATATCAGTTTACCAGTGAGTTCCTCAGTTGAGTACACTCTGGTATGTGTTAATTGCAGCAGATCTCTCGCTGGGCCCCTAGATGGTGCCATGCAGTTGGAAGTACTCAATCCTTTCTGGCTTTTTTTTTTGCCTTTTTTT
>VZTG01004872.1:1374184-1430749 GCA_013397845.1 Melanocharis versteri | reverse complement strand
TTTTTTTTTTTTTTTTACAGGCAGGCCTTTTAATGATTAACTTGTAGCCATTATATGAAGGGTATTTTAGCATAGGGTGATTTTCCTTTTTTTCCTCATCCTACTCAAGTGTTTCAAAAGCATGCTGTATGACTCATTTTATACTGGGAAATGTATGTTAATGTGGTAAGTACATCACTTAGCCCCAGTTTATTGTAACTATCAACAGTGGGAAAGGTGTCCCAACAGAATACAGTGGTAGGTGAACCAACACACGGAAGCATGCTGGTGGGTCACTTGGTGATCCTCAGATCTTCTGTAAATGAGCCACGAGCTTTGTTGGACTCAAATGCAACCTGTGCTCAAATTTTGAGTAACGCTGATGTTGTTGCTAGAGTTACAACAGAACAGTGTTTCAGAACAGTAAGTGGTGAATGTACTTGAGTATCATTTTATGTAACCTCTGCCTGTTTGAGAGCACAGTTAATGGAGTTGGCAAACTAAGCATGAATATTGTACCATGTCAGTCTCAGGGTTCACAGCTCAAATGCAAAACTGAGGACAAATGAAAACCCTACCAGCTGTTTCTCATACTAGAACAGGGCAGACTCTCTATACTCTTCAAAAATTGGGAAAGAAAACTGCCTTGTTCTTGAGCCTATTTTGCAATAATACTTGAATTCTTCTTTCTTCATGTATAGACTTGAATTAACTGGCTTGTTCATTCAACACAGCCCAGCAGAGTGTGAGCTGGAGCTGTGACTTTGTAGGCAGCTACCACAACTACCAAGCTACGAACTGCTGCTTCTCAGAAGATGGCTCTTTGCTTGCTATTAGCTTTGAAGAAACTGTCACTGTATGGGATTCACTTACTTGGGATCTTAAGTGTACATTTTGCCATCCACCTGGAAATATAAGGTATGTTTTTCATCTGCTCTTTTATGTCTCATTTGAACTCTCAGAACAGAAAGAATCAGTTCATAGCAGTCCAAGACCTTGTATATGTTCACATAAACATTGAATTTACCAGTTTTAAATTCATATATAGAAATGACTAAAATGGCTTTTAGGTGGTTGGTTAAAAATACTGTTAAAAATAAGATCCAGCATTGCAGTTCCTTCTTACTTGCTTATGTCTGCTGTACCTCCCATCCTTAAATCTGTATCATGGGGCACACAAGTAGTGTCTTCATAGCCCTTCTCTTTTTCCCCATTAATCCAGGGATAAATCAAAGTCCTGGAAAAGTATAAATACAAGAAGTTGGTTCTTTATTCGTGGATGCATACATGCAAATAGAAATTATATCAATAAAGCATAAAGTCATGATGACCTTATCTGTAGTATAAAATACATATCTTGATCCTCTCTAACCTCTTTTGGAAAATCCATGTTTTCCTGGCAGACTATCTCAGCAATGCTCCATTGTATGCTGTCATGATAAAAGACATCACCGTTGTGTGGTCACAATATTTTAAATACTCTTGACACAAAGAATCATAGCAGCATACAGATTCCTCCCTTCCATGTGTTGTGTGTATGTTTGTAAGCTTTTCTTTTGTGTGATGAAATCTGTTTTATAGTGGTCCTCTAAGATTAGAAACTGAGAAATGTGATTCTGAGACTGGTGTGCAGGAAAATTGTGGGAGGCACATGAGCCACCAGCTTGGTGCAGTGGCAAGCTTTTCCCAGGCCAGCTGCCTCCTCTTATAGCCTTTACTATTTGTTATATTAAAAGGAAATAAATTACTCTAAGAGTATAATGAATTACTGTACTATTTGCATCGCTTCAAAGGGCTATGCTTCAATACACAAATTCTGTCCCTTATTAGCTTTTTTTGAAAATCTTTCATCATTAGAAATCATAAGGCTGTTCTGTTATTCTCAAACAAGAGACTGAGAAATCACATGCTTTCTTCAACTGGAGATGCTTATAACTTTTTTTAACTACTCCTATCTTTCTAGTTCCTAAACAATAGTAGGGCTTGTTTAAATATAGAAGTTATTTTCCAATCCCAGTGTGAACACTTACAATTATGTATGGGTTTGTAATTTATTTAAGCATTTAAAATCCCTCCTTTATATTGGAATGCTGTAGAAACATATTTACGCATACTTTAAATCATCAGACTTATCTGATAGTTGTGTGTGGAGTTTCATGCCACTTGAGGTGAATTCAAAAAGCAAACTTTGGCTTTAGATACCAGACTAAATCATAACTGAATGGTTTTTGTGACTTGTGAATAATTGCTACATAGAGAAACAAAGATGAACTCCGAAGGTGACTAACTTGTTTTGACTTTTTACTTCTGTAGGAACATCTGCTTTGGGAGACTAACATGTTCCAAGTACCTTATTGGTGCCACTGATTATGGCTTTCTCTGTTGCTGGAACCTGCTCACTTGTGCATGTAAGATCAGCTTGAATGTGTGCTAGAATAATTTAATGGTTGAAATTACTGTGAAACCTTGGAATAGTTCTAGTTCAATAACAGATTTACTCACTACAAAATTCCCTGTGGAAATAGGATGATTTTCATACTTAGGATAGTATCCTGTCCATGTGCATGTGCTTTGTGTGCATGTGCAGAATAAACTGTAAGTTAGGTGAATGATAACCCAATAATAGGTAATATTTTTACACTGGTTAGAAGTTGGTAGCATTTGTGTGTTTTTATTCACCAGGGCATGAGTGGAGCTGCCTCTTCCAGTAGCTAAGGCCCTGTGTGTTGTTTGTTTGACCTTTTGTTTGGCTCCTTTTCACCACTGGCTCTTGCTGTGCTTGCTTTTCAGTGGAGTGGAGTGCCCACCTCAACGTTGTAGTTCTGCAACCTGATCCCCTTTCTGAACATATTGCTGCAGTCTCATGGCTCTCCAAAGAGTCCAGCTGTAAGTACAAAGCCGCCTTTGACAAGTCCTAATCAGCAGAATTTAAAACTAGGGAACCACAATTTCTAGAAAAGGTTTTCTTAGAATTCAGACCATGAAAGTTGTGAGATGGACTTCAGTGTGTGCTTGCATCTGTGGAAACTGAGCCAATTCTGACAGCAGCATTCAAATAAAGCATGTTGTCTTTTCTTCCAGCAGTTAGTTTCTGGTACAGGATATAGCTCAGGATTAACCTCGCTTTCTGGGTGAGGATCTCAGATGTTCTTGACCCTCTCTTGTAAACACAGAACTGTGCAGCTACATTTTAGAGCTCTGACATTAAGTTAACTCTTCCTGCAGAAGTGTTAATTTCCAAGTATGTTCTCTGGACTGGAGTACTGTGAAAGGTCCCTTCTACTGTGCAGTAAAGTTACCCAGTTGTATTCCTGAAAACTAGTGCTTGGTGGCAATCCTGTCCAGCCTTCCTGGCTGTGATACGCAGGGACTTTGACAGCTGGCCAGGAGGGTAAGAATTTCCTGATTTAAAGAGAAGATATTCTTGGTTTTACAGTGTTTGTGTTTAAACCAAATGAGCCACGGCCAATCTACATCCAGAGAAACCTTTGCAAAGAAAAGATCCTGCTTGCTGCCTTCGTTCCAAGAGATGAACCTGAAATGATAAGCTCAGAAAAATACCTTTGGCTAAGAAAATCCCAACTATTTTTTCTTACGGATACACAGGTAAGGAATAGTAATTGGCAGGTGGTTCCTGGGGAAAAACTGTTTTCTTTAAGATGGATTGATACAAATTGAGAGTTCTGCTTATGAGCATAGGAGTTCCTATTCTGATTCCAAGTCATTGTAAGCCATGCTTTGTTGAAAGCTTTCAACTGCCAAAACAGCCTAAGCTCAAAATTATTTACTGGTTTTCTACCGTGAATAGTTTGTGCTGCCTCATTGATACAAGAAACTAGATAACTTGGGGACATTGCCTATGCCGTTTAACTTAAACAACCACCTAGAAGCTGTATGAATTATTGCTGATTTTCAGATGTTCCATGTGATACTCAGTTTCCCTGTAATTTCTGGATGGGAGTGTGGGGTTTTTTGTTTGTTTTCCCAAAAAGTCTATAGAACCTCTAGGTCCATTCTTGCTTCTCTTCAGTTTCTTTACAAAATAAAGAGAAGAGATGGTTTTGCCTCTTCCACTTGACTGATAAAAGCTTTTGGGCCAGTTGGAAGTTTCTGTAGGCAAGGTATGGAAATATGGAGGGCAGTTTCACATATGATAACTGTGCTACATCCTTCTGTATTTTAGGAGCTAATGACACTTAGCAGAAAGTCTCTGGAAGAAAGGCTCACACCATCGAGCAAACAGGTACCTCTCATAGAAGTTCTGACTCAGATGGACAGAGCAGTTCAAAATTCTGGTGGTGTTCATTTTGTCATATTGAAATTCCCTTCTGTCATGAAAATGCACACCAGATCCTTACGTGGAGTCACAGGCACTTAGCTGAAGGGGCAGTGATCTGGATTTTCCTGTTTTTTGACAGGAAGTGCTGTTTGTAAAAAAATTTTTTTTAAAGCATCAGTAAGCTATTCTCCATTTCCCCTGGGGGGGAAGAAAAAAGATAGTTTTCTGAAAGATTCAGGTTACACAAATGAAACAAAATGTTTGAGTAAGTTCTTTCCTTATCTTGGTTTCTGTAACACTTGGAACATTGAGTGTGGTCAGAACTGTGCTTTCTGATGAGGATGAACAGTTGTCAGTCAATTGTGACTTACCAGCAAGAAGGAATTCCAGAACTGCATTCCAGTATGTATTTCTGTGGAGAAGCAGTCTGGGAAATCGGATTTTTTTTTTTTTTTTTAAATTCATGTTGAAGAAGAGTTTCATACTGAAATAGCAGCATTTGATTGATTTGGTTGGTTAGATAAAATGCATCAAAGTAGCAGTTAGTATCTTTCTAATACAAAATCCTGTGGGAATGTGGGCAAAAGCAATCAGTTTCTTTGGAGGGTGGGGGGATAATTTGGGGCTCAGATTAATGTATTTTGATGCAGGAAAATGCCAGAAGTCATTACATAATTACATAATTCAGTCTCTGCAGATGATGCTGGAGTATAAATGATCTTTTTGGTCCTAAGTGGAATCTGAAAAACCCATCCCTAGTTTTTCTGGCACATGCACCACCTTCCATATTTGGAAGTTAATAGGTGCATCAGCAAACTAAAACCTGGTGTTCCTGGGTCCAGATTCTGGAGAGTTTTGCAACCCTCTGTGCAGGATTCTTTCTGGACACCTGACAGAGAATGAGTACAAAGAGCCACATAGCTCAGTTAAGTTAAATTTGAGTGTAGAGTTTTGTCATCTGGGTTTATTCTGAATTTTGGCAACTTAGAAGGAGATAGCACTTAGATTTGTGACGCTAAAATTCTACTTATATTTTTTCAAGCTGGCAGTAGAAGAAAGTCTTCCTGTGACCCCATTTAGTTTGCTTTTGGGAAAGCACAGACATCAGCAAGCACAAGAGGATATAGACCTTGGAAAACCAGTTGTTCATAATAAGCAGGAGCAAGCTTCACCTGCTGTCAAAGAGGTAGGAGTAATTACAGTGAATGTACAAGCAAAATCACAACAAGCAAAATCTTTCGTAAAGCTTCTCTTTTGTCTTTGCAGCTTTTGCACACTCCAGCACACGTTTTGCCATCTGCTTCCTTCCTCTGCACTATATTTATTAACTCATTGCTCATCTCCAAAGAGAACAAAAGGTAAGAAAAGTTCAAGAACTCTCCTTAGTTATCGAAGTTGTTTTAAGTTAGGTGCATCTTTGTTTAAAGTGTAAAAGCAGTTTTCCAACATTTGTTATCCATGCAGTAAGTTAGTAGAGTACTTCACTGTGGTAATGGTCTGGCTGTTCAGTGTATTGGCTCTTTGGTTGCTGTTATTTTTACTGGGTTTTGCATAACGTGTTTAAACGCAAAACGGTGCCTTTTGCATTCAAATGTTCTCTATGAATTTAACTTTGTTCCAGGGATTTAATGGCTTTTCAGTGCTATTTTTGGTTAAATACTAGATTCTCAACTTCATTTGAAATTATTGTGACTTCCTGCATAATTTTTGGTTTCAGTTTCTAGATACACAAAGAAGTTACAAGCTCGATCTTAAGAATTTGTTTAGAACTCAAATTTCATTTCTAATTAAGCTGAAAAATACAAACGTATACTGTCAGCACAGCTAAGTTTGGCTTACAATGCATTAATTCCAATTTAATAGAACAGTTTTATAGGTACGTAAAATTGTAGCTTTCTCCTTTGGGATCAACATGTGCTGCTAAAAAAGGAATGCAGGCACAGGAGTTATGACAGTGGTCTTGTATTAGGATTAATATCTTGTCACTTACACTGAAGCGAGTTAAATGATTGCATTTTTGTGCCATCTGTTCTTTAAAGTGTTTCATTAAACTCTGCCAGGCCAGAGATGAAGACTTGTCCTTGGAATCAGGTGTTGTTATGGATTTGCCAGACGGGTGAGTGGGTGGTTCGCAGGGCCAGGGCTCACCCGGAAATAAATTCCAGCTGGAGCAGCTCCTGAGTGTGCCCTGGGTTCTGCCATAACAGCAGGGTCCTGGCTTCTGCCACGGTGTGCTGGCCACTGCTGCAAGATTCCTGACTGCGTGGCACAACAAAGCATCAGCAAAACACTGGCAAAAGTCTAATACATGGAAACTTGCACCGAGTTTCAGTCCTGAAGAATGTGAGAGTTCAGTGACCTGTGTAAATATTTGCACTTGCAGAGCTTGTACTTTGACAGTGGTGATTAGTATGGCTGTGCATTTAAAGGTACATGTAAGGGCTGCAGCACTGGGCCCTTGAAGATTGACCAGAATTTATCACTGTATAGTGTATATATTATACAGTGGATGTATTATTAACATTAAATGCTTTTATTTTCCTTGGCACTATGAAATTACTATGTGCTTCTCCACTTATATTTTGTGAGTGATTAATAGTTTGTATTAGAACAGATGATTTTTAGAAGACCAGTACTGTTCTGCCATGCAGTTCACTCCTGATGAGATCTGGAATATTTATACAACAGACACTTGAATTAATACTATTAATTAATGGATTTTAAATGGCAACAGTTCCATATAATTCTTTGGAATTGGGCTTTCTACTTCAGCACAGGCTTAAAACTCTTGAACTCAGAGGGGAACAGCCACTTTAAACACCTCTCTATGTTTGGAGAAAAAAAAACAACCAACCAAAGAATATTTTTTCTTTCCTAGTAACACTCTAGGTATTGTAGCATTTTTTAAAACCAAGTGACCCTTTTCAGATTTGAAAGAGAAGAATGGCCTTCTTGAATACTCTCATCTACCAATATATCCAACGTTTTTAATCCTGCAGGACTGTGATGTTGTAACATTTGTCATAATGCTGACCTGCCTGCTCTGCAGCTACGTACTATATTTCAAGAAAGAAAACTATTTTAAGTAGACTTAGCTATTTGAAAAATGGCTTGAAGTTGAGATGGCAGGAAAAGTATAGTAGTTTTAAAGTAGACTGAAATGAAAAAAATCCAGAAAGATAAAATCTTGTTTACTTAGTTATTTGCATGATAACTTAACTTCTTCCCTGTAGTACTGTAGTATGTGAGAGTACCTCTTAATTGGGTTGTTTCCAACCATCTTCCAGTGCTGAAGAAGTTGCTGATGAAGTAGAAATGGAAAGTGAAAAAGCAGAGGATGATTCAGATGAAGAAGATGTCACAGCAATGGAACAAGAAGATACAAGCCATATGGAATTATTAGGAGACGTGACATGTAAACTGTCTAAATCCCAGGAAAAAGAGCTACGAAAAATAAGAAAAACGGACTACAGTTGGATATCAGCCTTCTAAACAGACATCTTACCTTTTTTTATACTGCAAATTGAAGCTTTGTGGATTAAATATTCTTTAAAAAAAATTTCATGTCCTTTGGCCAAAAATTTTAACAGCTTCTCTTTCCAAAGGAATGCAGAACTAGGGGGAGGGATTAAAGTTTTGAAAAGCTGATTCTGCTCGTAGTTTATTACTGATTCTCTGTGGCCTTAGAAAACCTTAACCTGGTTTGGGGGCTTTTTCTTTCCCTCTTGCAAGTATATTTAAAAGGCTAATAGCAAAACTGAGTTCATTATCTGACTTGTGATCAGTTAACAAAGTGACAGCTCAGCTGCTGAGTGTTCACCACTGAGGCTGGGTTACTGCTGCCAAAGCAGCCGCAGCAAATGCCTTCAGTTGGTGACAGAGCTTAGCTCATGTGTGGCAGGGAAAATCAGGGTGCTTCTTGGTGCTGTATACAGGTAAGTAACAAGTCTCCTCCCCAGAAGTTCCTCTCCAGGTGCTGAGACAGATGAGAGGTGGTTTAACGTGCCTGCTTAGAGAATATAGATATTAATGTTTTGTGGAGTTCACAGAGTATGGAGATTCTTAGGCAGAGGGTACTCCATGTATCAGAGCACTATGAAACCTTTCAAAAAATTAAGACAGCTGCATCATGTAGGAGATGTATCAGTTTATGTGACAGCCAGTTTAATAGGTCTTTAATGCATCAGCTGGAGTTCCTATATATCATTTAACTATACATAGCAGAGTGTAGAATTGGTTTGAAGTGGTGAATTTGAGGGCCTAAGAGTGAATACAATCTCTTGTGGTGCTGCAGTATGAAGGCAAGGAGACGCAAATGGCACAGGTCACTAAAAGCTCTGAAGAAACAATATTTTGCTAAAACTATTCAGATTAAAAAGTGCTGGAACAAGAACAATCCAATACTCAGTGAAACCTGAGTTCTCCCTACTCTGCCTTTCAAACAAAGTGGAGGACCCTTTCTTTCCTCTCCTTTGTTAACACCACATAGTGGAAGGCAGTCAGTGGCAACACTTCTTACTTTTTTGGGGGGAATGTATCCTACAACAGACAAAGTCTGTCACTTCCACCCATGTACAGAAATACTGAAATTCATCCTTAGGCATCAAGGAAAGCACCTCACAATTACTTTGCTGGCAGGTTTACCTCTCCCATTTTAACACAAAGGCAGTGTTTGCTCCCTTGGTGTGCTGGCAGGTCCATCATCAGCTGCCTTGGGATAAACAGGTCCCAGGCTGCAACCAGAGAGGGATGGATGTTGTAGCAGTACCCAGAATGTGGCACGGCAGTGACTTGTACTTTTAGGAGTGAGGTACTTTGGATGTTGGGCCTGCCATGGTGAGGTTGCAGGGGGAGTCTTAATCCCCGAGAAAGGGAAACACTGCCATAGAGATGGGTACTGAAAAGAACTGTTAAAAACAAGTCTACCACTAGGTCTGAGTACTGGCTTCAGCAAAGAAAAGGCTAAAAATTAGTTTAGAACTCATTGTAATTATAGAAAATTTACCTTTTTATTCTTTAAGTTCATAATCATGGATGTCGGAACACGAATGTGGGCATATAAAGATACTTAAGCAGACATTGGTTTCTGTAAAGAGCCTTGGAACGTCTGCCATGCAACTTGAATTGAGTGATGATAGTCCCTTGCACACTCTTTGTATTTCCTTCTAATCAGACATTAATGTGAAAAATAGTTAATTGATCCAGTTTCAGACTAAACCAGCTAGGGTTAACTTAGTCTCACAGCAGCAAAGGGCTCCTGCATCTCCTCCCACAATAAAGCCAGGTACTACAGTTCTTCAGAATATCATTACTTATGACTGTGAGGCACATTTTCTTCTATCAGAGATTACTTACCTAGGACTTGTATTAGTGAGAATTTTAGGAGAGTTTTTAATTTTTAGGCATTTTGCTTTCTTGTCTAGGCCTTGCTATGCAGAAAAATAAAATTTTAAAACCTGTAAAAGTTTTTTGAAGTTAGTTTGCCTGTAAGTTCATGTATCTTTTATTTCTATCACAAACTTACAGGGAGAGAAGGAAAACAGACTAACCCTATCACAACTATGGCCAATTTTCTGCTTTTGCATTTTTCTCCCTTTGGGTAACAGCTTTTTAGATAATCTTATGGTATATGTAGTTGAAGCAAAAAATCACAGCTCCCCAAATGTTATGCAATTTTTATTTCCATCCCTCTTATCTGCAGAGCTGAAACTGATACAGCTTTTCAGAACCTTGGACCCAGTGGATTTTTCCCTAAATGAAAAGTTTCAACAGAACAAATAGGGAAAATATGTTAAGACTGTAACTGATAAATGATGGGTTTTGAAAACTCAGAAACATTAAGAAATAGAAAATATAGGAAAATAAAAATATAAGTAAAGAGATTTTTCCCCTTTCAAAATATGCACTATACTAGGAAAGACACACTGAAAGGTTTTTGTATAATTTCTTAAATAACATCAGACTTCAGCTCTGTGAAAAATAAGTATGAGTTGAGCAGAGATCTATACACATGTTGCAAAAGTGCTGCATCAAATCCTGGTGGCGTGTTACTGTGTCAGCAACATTTTAAGTGTGGCTTTAAAGAAGGAAACCTGACTATCTGTTCATGTGGGGTTTTTTAAATTCTCATGTTCTTGTGAAAGTCAAGTGCCTTCCTGGAAGGCAACCCAGTATGAGCAAGAGAATTCACGTGCAAGTCAGCATCTGAAGGTGCAGTTTAGCTTTGTGTTCAGGCAGTAGTGCATTACGTTAGGAATCTTCATCAAGATACAGCTTTTAGACTTAAATATTTCGTATTTACTGACTTGGTTTTGCTTTGCACAGCAGACTGAGCATACTGGGATAACAAAGAGGGCCCTCACTTTGTAGTTCTCTGTGTGTTTCTTCTGCTCAAGAAGGAAATACATTTCTGGTTACAGTTTTACTACATTTAGTAGGCACATTCTTGACCAACCTTTTAGAAAATGTCTTCTGAATGACACTGCAGTTACAACAATGAAGAATGCAGAGGGAGGGCTGCTACTGATTAGTCTGTGGCTGCTTTGGAATGCTTTAGTCTTAAAACAGTTTTCTGCTGTTCCTCAACATTTTTACTTCTTTTTTTTTTTAAATCTTGTATATCTCAGTAACCATGAACAGTCTCTGTATGTACGGTGATGCCCTAAGTCAAATCTTAATTTTATTTTTATGGCTTCTGCTTCTTCCTTCTAAAGGCTACTTTACATAGATTTTATTATTCTTTATTAGAAAGATTTGACACAAAAGACCATAGAGAAGGAGATGGAACTTAATCTCATTATTCCAGTTACATGATAAATACAACAGGTAAGAGAATACCTCTGCAACGTGTAGAGGTCAGTGTTCAATATCTGTGGCTGCCTTGTGCATCACCGCAGGACAGCAATTCTCACAGAAGCACTCACCTTTATTTAGGCTGAGGGACAGACCACACAAGGGTGGCAGGGGCCTAGAAGGGGACTTGTTTACTTCCCAAATCTTCCACTCAGACAAGTGGTTGGATAAACATGAGGGCCTGAAATTCCAGCAGCTATGGCAAGCATTGCAAAAAATAAATACACAGGCAAGGCCTTATGGAGTACATCACAGCAATGGGCTTTGACTTGAGAAGCTGCTTCCCTGAGACTGCTTGGGTGCTGCTCTAAATGCTGAAGAGGTGACCAGTAATTTTAACACAATTGTTCCAGTCAAGTGTAGTTCCACAGAGACTGAAAATCGCTGCAGTGCATTGGTATTTTGTGAGGCCCAAACCGGTTATCAGTTAACAGCAGCTCCAACATGTGCCCTGTCCTTGGTGGGCAGACTTGGCAGGAAAGCTGTGAGAAAGGGGCTGATATTACTAAACAGTAGTTGCTATGGATTTTTGAGTTCAAGAACAGGGGAAAGAAGCCCTACAAATGGTGCCGCGTGTTTTAGGATCACCTGGATCTTTGTATTTCAGCCTGACAATCGTTTGTCTGTCTAGCCTTGGGGAGGCTCTTCTAGATACCTCAGTCTGACAAATCCCAGTCTGCAGTGAGTCTTCTAAAGCACATGCTAACAACCAGAATTACAGCCAGCAGAGAATAGGACAGAGGAAAACAGCAACAGTTTCAAATATAACTCAGAGAAACCTGAACAGACCTTCTGCCCCAAAGCAGAGGAACTGAGGTGTATTTATTCTTCACAGGTGTTTGTCTAATTTTGCAAATCTCTGATAAAAGCCATACTATGGTATGCAATCTGTTCAGTGCTTACATACTCTGACAGACACAGTTTTTCCTAATAAAAGTAATCCTCCTTTCCTGCAAAATTTCTATTCCATTTTTTGATAACAAACTTTATAAAAAATTGAAAGCATGCCACTCTATTTCCTTTAAATGAAATAGCATCCCTTTCAACTTTTATTTTTGCTTTTCCCTGGGCCTTAGCAGCACCAGAATTGTCCTTCAGCCCTTCTTTGGGCTAATTGCTTACACGTAAAATATTGTTCTGACTAATTTATAATTTCAAGGGCAAAACTTGTCAGGGTCGTTAAATACATTTCTGGAGAATCCTAAAGCCTGTTCTTTCTCTGTTCTGGCTTGCACTCATTGCTGGTTACCTTTAGTATCTGAGTCTTTCTGGTGATGGCAGAAGCAAAGGCAGCAATTTATACCTCAGCTATTACCCCAGTGCTTCACAGCAAACACCTCTCCCGATGCAGAATCCCTGCAGGGCACTCTTTTCTGTGGATATCCCAGTTCAGACTGAACAGTGCAGATTTAGCTTTAGCCTCCGCACAGCATTTCCGTGAGGAGTTAAGTAGTAGATTGTAATGATGTAAACTGGAATTTAGCCAGGGCAGCAAGGTCACTTGCCTCTAAGGTTGCAAAAGACATTTAAATAATACTCTGAACAGCACTGCATTTTAACTACTTCACTAACATAAAGGGGTGAGCTTGTCACAGCAGAGTCTCTTCTCAAGATGAAATCATTATCAGAGGGCAGAAATAACAATATTTATTTGTGTTCNTCTGAACAGCACTGCATTTTAACTACTTCACTAACATAAAGGGGTGAGCTTGTCACAGCAGAGTCTCTTCTCAAGATGAAATCATTATCAGAGGGCAGAAATAACAATATTTGTGTTTGTACTGTAAAGCCAACTCAGGACGAAATCCCTACTCTTCAGAAATCACTGACAAAGCACCCTTTGACTTTATAGTCCAGGGTCACAAAGTCACATTGCCAACAACAAGGTAAAGTACTAAATCTTAAAATACTGCTATAAGCAATGTTCTGAGTTGTATGTGTGGTTTGAAAGTGAATGTAGCCCAAGCTTCTTACAAAGAATTTCTTGTTAATATTGTTGGTAACACAGGGAACGAAGCCCTTTAGGTAAATGCCATAATGTGGCTGTAAGGAAAGTTACCACACAGCTCTGGAACCTGCGTATCAGCAGTTCCTGAGGCTGTGGGTTTCTCAAACACTTTGAACACCTAAGTGGAAAGAAGCATTGGAAAGAAGCATGGAAAGAAGCATTCCCACCTCCCAGCTAACATCTGCTGCCTGCTTCTGCATCTCCTGTGCCAACACAAGCTCCCATTGCCTTTGTGGGGAACTGGCTAAGGGAAAAAATCTGCTTATAATGAAACCAGATAATACATTAATAAATAGTTTAAGATGTTCACAGAACTGCAGTCCCACTGAGAATAGGGTAGAACTTTTCTTCAAGAGGTTTTCTACGCTCAGAATATGAAGTTTTAATGTTATGCACCCAAACCTCACTCGTTTGTCCCAGGGCCTGTCCCTTGTGCTAGGAGAGCTGCAACCACACCTAGAACATTCCCAAGAGATGTTTGTTTGGTGTGATACCCGAGACAGCTCAGCTTTCATGCAGCAATTCCTGGTTTCCCCTTACACCCTCTTCCTCCTCTCCCTAAATAATAGGTAAATAAACAAATAAGGCAGTGGCCAGCAGTTCAAAGAAAATACTTTTAGGCTGATGGCATTAAACTGTTGAGGGTGATTATTCTGTTAGCTTCTAAAATGAAAACTGTTAAAGAATTGTAAGCTTTTTAACACGTAAGGAAGTATCATTATTGGAGCCGTGACCTTTGTCCTCTGTTGACCTTTCCAGATGCAGCTGTGTAACTAAGAATTAGGCTTATCATTCAAGAACACACATTGCAGCCATCAACTCATCTAATTTCTTCATGAGAGCAGCAACAAAGGAATAGGTAGAAGGTAGTGCCCAGAAAAGAAAGAGTTTTTGCCAGTTTTTCAAAATTGCCTTTCTTATACTGCTAGCTACTTTATTTTAAACTAGCTAAATTATCCCAGCCATAAAGCTGGTTATCAGTTACTGTTACTGATGCCTCAACTTACATTTGTTTGCAGTGCAACTTAGTTTATTATATTTTTAGATTCAAGACTGTGATCAAAGCTTTGAATATCTCAGCTATTTGATTTCCTTTAGTGACCAAAGGAGTTTTCATTTCTTCCTCAAACCAGTGACACAAGCCAACAAACAAACAAACTCTCCAACATTATCTGAGATTTTATCTTTCATTTTTAGTCACGGACTTCACAAATAATAAAGTGACATGGCACTCTTGTAAAGTTTGCTACTCAAAAGCAATATATAATTTTCACCGAAGTCAGACATTTCTGTAATGAAAGGTTTTGGTCAGGCTAAGTTTCTTCTGTGCTTTGAGTTCCCTTGGCACTACTCCTCTCTTACTTGCAGTCCTAGCTCTTCTACAGAAGAAATACAGGGAAAGCAGGGACATCTTTCACAGTCCTCTTCCTTTTCTGCTTTGATAATGAAGCTTAACATAGCAAGAAGTTCATCTTATTCATTAAAATTATGTTAAGGTAAGTTCTCAGTACAAAAGACAACTAAATCCTGCCTCAGAAGAAGGATCAGAGTGGGTTTGACAACTTGGGCTGTCGCCCTGAAACCGACCAGGAGCACAGGGACTGTTGGGATCACGGCTGCAAAGACAATGAAGTGCATGTCCCAGGGCACATCGCTTTAGCCTCCTGATTTTTCTTGTGAGTTGCAGATTGCTCCATTTCCCCTATCACTTCAAAGAAGGAAAAGTACCCAAAATATAAACAGTAAAAACCAGCGCATGAGCCCTTAGTACAAAGAGACTATTTAAACCCTGAAATATCCCATCCTGCAAAAGAGCCCTTTTTCACTTGGCATAGTGCAAATGAAAGCTGGATTTCTGAGAACTATCACATCTGTAGGAAAGGAAAATTTTCATAGTGCTTGCTCCATCAGTCTGTACAGTATGTTATTTCTGGACTGCATATTCTGTGAGTAGGCACAGGATGCAGAGACAGTTTATCTTTCCTTTTCTATGTAATCTACTAGCTGATCTCAAGGATTAAGTGGAAAGAAAAACTCATATCAATTGCAAAATAAAAACCCACTTCTAAATCAACAGGTTAAATGAAGCCAGAAAACCACCCTGAATGCCCATCAGTGCAAATCACCTGGAAGCCATAAATAACAGCTTTCCAATTAACCAGCAAAGAATGTTCTAAAAACATTTCAACTTGGAATAATGCAATGTAAGTAGGACCACTTACAAAACAATTAAAGATGGGCTGGGATATACAAATAGTGGAGGTTTCCAGCTGCCCTTCTCAGCTCATAAATAAATCAAGCCACTTTCACAGTTTAGGTAAAACAATTCAGTAGATCCAATAGAAATGCTGCAAAGATCTCTCTATAGGTAGATAAATATAACACAACCATGCTTGAGAACTCAACTTAGAGATGGATAGCAGTGCAAACTCAAACATGTCAAAAAAGGAGAGCTTCCTACTTACATTCCAAAAATATTTAGAAGTTCTTTGATAGTTTTTCAGACTAAGTACCACTGTGTGATGTATAACATGGAAATCCTGCATCCAGAGAAATAAATTTTAAGCATGCTCAGCTCTTTGTTAAGAAAGTGAATCTGCAGAGACTCACAGGTACCGCTCAGGTTGCAAGAGTAGCGTCAGCAAGCAAAGGAACAGCAAAGGGGAACAGGCTAAAAAGAAACATTTCTTAAAGCTTTAGGAGGAAGAAAACGGAAAAGTTCTATGCACAGCACAGTGTTGCTCGTTTTTCCCATAATTTTGTGGGTTTGGTTCGATCTACGATGGCTACTTTTCATCTACCTGGAGCATTCACGTCCCTTTTCCGTATGAATCTTCTGGTGCTGAGCCACAGGCTCCTCTTCACTGGGATGTTCATGGCAACTCTCTCCTCTTACCAACTGCTCATCTCACTTAACTTCCTGCAGTGTAACCTCCCAATCCAACAGGGCCAAAACTGACCAAAGGGTTCAAAAGTTATTTGGAAGGGGAGTGGGGGTGACGGAGATGCACACAGAGAAATTGCAGGAAGTTTCATTTTTCTCATGGAACCAACGTAGAAATCAATTCTCTCCTTTTGTATAACTCCCTCCGAGGCAATCATGCCAAGTGGGAGAGGCAGCTGCTGTGCCTTTTCCCTGTACTCACACACTGGGCCACCTGCAGTACCAGGGATAGAAAAGGATTTGGATGATCATGCACAAATGCGCAGGGACAAGAACCTCACATTAAGATCTGTTAAGCTGTTTATATTTTAAACTTTATTTTGAAGAGAGCCACATTTGCACTAGATGTGGCTGACCTATGAACTTAAAATATATTCCAAAAAATGAAATCTAACAAATTCAGTCTAGGTCATTGTTCTAAATAAGAATAATTAGGAAAGAACAGAAAGGAGGCTTCCTGCAGGCACATCAAATGGACTTGAAAGATTACTAAAATTTCATAATCGTTTTATTACAGTAATTATTGTAAAGGTGTTCAACCAGAGATGATCCAAAAACTCTACATGTGCAACACAGCAGATCACACCACAGAGAAGAGATTAGGTTTGACTCTGGGCAACAGTTAGATTTGACTCCAAAGCTTTCTTTTTTTTTTTTTTTTTTGGTAGAAGATCCTTTTTTGCTTTAATTTTTATTCCTATGATTATCAGTTGGAGGTTTATAGAACTGATATTTGTTTCCCATAGATTTACTGAAGTCTCATAAAATTCTTCCGTAAGAGTTTTCTTTAGCATCTGCTCTTCTTACTCTCATCTGTTCTGATCTCTGTTGTTAATTACCATCTTATTAGCTTGCTCCAAATTCACAGAACTTAGAGCCTTACACAAAGAAAATTTTTTCTTTAAAAAAATCAAAGCTTTAAAAGAAAATACAGATAGCATCTGGAAACTGTCTTGCTTCTGTTTCAATTTCCACACATAACCAGGCTCTGGACACCATGTGTGTGGTTCTCACAGGTGAGGTGCAGTTTGCCCCAGCAAAGCCCTGGCAGGAACAGTGAATTTTGCTGTTTCCAATCCCCCACACTTCTCCCATTCCCAAATACTTGCTGATCAAACAGAATGCAAAAGACTGAAGGCTTCACAGCTACTTGGTGTCCAGCCTGAAATTCGGAACAAGCCATTGTTCTCAGGTTAATGTGCTAAATATTCATTACACCAAAAACTACCTGAGCTGGACAAGTAGGCTGCTTTCATTAAGGAATCTAAAACATGTGGTTGTTTCTGATATATTTTCTAAAGAGATTCAAGAGTTACAAGGAAACCACATCCACACTAGTGCAAATGTGGCTCTCTTCAAAATAAAGTTTAAAATATAAACAGCTTAACAGAACTCAGAAAACTAAAACCTTTAATGAATTATTTGTTATAACTTTTTTCTCCATAGGAAAAAAAATCTGTCTGCTTAACAATAGCAATTAGGTTAATTTTCCTAACATTTTACTGAAATAATCACTTTCATTGTCATTTTCCTTTAAGTTTCATAATAACTACAGGCTCAGATCTATAGAATTTAATAAGAATGAAATCAGCAGGGTTCCAAGGAAATGATCTCGGGATCTTTCGGTGTTGCTATTTCTCAACAAATTAGAAGAATAAGAAATTCCATAGCAAACACTCAATTCAAAATGATAAATTGAAAAGCCTAACTTTTTATTAGATCCAGTCAACATTAATTATTTCTTCAATAGAATCCGAGTGGTACAAAGCAGCTTTTTTTTTTAATCCTGTATTCATATTCCAAATTCAACTTGACTATTCATTAATGAGATCACACTGCAAAGAATGAAATGTGAACCAAGCCATTGTTCAAGTTTGCTAATCCTGTATTTGCTGCTTACCCACAAAAAGGTTAGGTTTTTATGTTCATAAAGGAAAATCAGTGTAAATGAAGGAAATATCTGTTTAAGGGAAGAAAAACTAGAGTATTAGAAATCTGGAAAAATGAACAATTGAGAAGTGCTGAAGTGCCCTCTAGGAAAGTGTTATTGAGAGAGATTCAAAAAGAGGGGGTATTTCTGGGGCTATTTTCTGTAAAACAATAGTGAAATAGAGCTACAATGTGCATATTGCAGATCAGAGGGGTTGAAAGGTACCAGCAAATATTAGGCTGGTCCAAGTATTTTGAGGGACAAAGGTTATTGTTGCTTCTTTTGACTAGGTAAAGCCTGTCTTGTAATACAGGGGGGGTATCTGCTGTTCAAATAGAGCACAAACACCATCTGAGGCAAAGCAGGGGCTGTGTGTGGTCACTGGCACAAGCAGAGATGAGAGTCAGCACCAGGTCTGTTGGGGCCTGGAAGGCCAAGTGTATATTCCAGATATGGCACAGGGGGGACACTGCAAACATATTTGTCTCTTTTCTTGGCACACTGATGGAGACAAAATGCACCTTAAAAGCCATTACTGGAGGCTCAGCTTTATGAATTTTATGGCTTTGAGGGTTACAAACCAAAAGGCAACAATATCAGAAAAAAAACAACCAAAACCCGAGCCCATTTCCCATCCACCCTTATGCCCCCAATTCCAAGAGCAACAATATTTATCATTTGAGATTATGGGCTCTGGAGAAATAGGGTTTGTTAACCCAAAGTGTTTCATTTGCTCACTTCGTGAGTCCCTTGTGCGTGGGGTAAAAACCAAACATCCCTACAAAACAGCTGTGTTTGCATTTAAACAAACATTAATTGATTGAAGTAATGAGTAACCTCAAAAAATAGTTTGGAAAGTTCACAGCATCCTTCAAATATTTGTAGACTATTAGAAATTAACTAATTTAATTTTTTATGTACTCTTTCGCTACGACTGTATCTGGAAGCAAGGGGTGGAAGGCACATCGCACTTGTGTGCATAATGGATAGAAATAAAAGAAGTACGAGTTAAATACTCTGAAAGGTTTTTTACTTGACAGTAAATCTACCTTCGGCCTCCAGTTACCAGAGGGCACAGTTCTGTTACACTTCTGCTCTTTAAGAGAGGGAAAACACTGCAGCAGTAACCTGGCAAGTGGGTCTGGGGCTTGTTCTGTTACTCCACCTCCTGCAAATGCACTGACACATCCCCCAGGTGTGTGAGAGGACGCTGGGATTTACAGGATATTCTCCTCACAGACACATGGCAAGGCCCACCTGACAGCTTAGGGAAGCTCTGCAGAACTGGCTGGAGCCCCCAGAACAGCTGGGAAGGAAACAGAGCACCCATCACTAATATAATGCAGTTCCATGGCTGTCTTCAGCCAGAGGAAATGAAAAGATGGAAAGCTAGAACACATTTTAGACATATGTAGTACCTCGTTAAAGGAATTTGACATGTCAATGGTACATTCCATAAAACAAGACAAGAATTTCTTACTTTATCAAGTATCATTCCTGTGATGACAGGTATCACTGCCTGGACAGATTTTACTAACCACTTGTTCCATTAAACTCTCTCAATGGTGTATGTTGTTGCCCTCTGAAAGCAACTGGTTACTTTGAAAGAGGAAATGCAACTTTTGGGACAATTTGGTTTTTAATTTATCTACTTTTATAATCATCTTAGCCAAAAGAAGTTACTAGAAAACTGTCTGCTATTTATTTACATTAAATTTCATGCCTGTAATTAAATTATATTTCTGTAATACTTGAGCCAATTACTTCAGAGATTTTTCTACAGAAATCATAATTAATGTAAAATGATCCTTTGAGCACTCCATAAATACAATACAGGGTGCTGTTCCATAGCAAAGAATGTATTTCCTTCAGTATTTTGCCCCATCTGTAGTTCAAGCAATATCAACTCCCAGCTGGGAGCTGGCCAGAGAAATCAGGAACCCTCTGCAATGCACCAACATGCTCAGAAACCACTGAGCTGGTGGCAGGCAAGTCCAAAGCATGCACCTCATTAATTAATACCACATTTGTGGACTGTACACTGATTTGCTGAATAAGTTCCACTGCTATTTAGAAAATAAAGTAGGTAGTCAGAACCAGATGATATACACAGAAGATTTATTATTTCCTTAGTTTAATTTTTCTAAAACACTGGGGCAGACAGTACTACTTAAAAGGACATAAAGAAGCAATTCTAATCAAAGTTGGCTTGCCATGGAGGTAGTTCAGTGCACTAAACAAGCAATTCCCCACAAATCAAGCCCTGACTCTACCTACATAAAGCTGTATGCGCAGGGAAGGTAGAGCAGCAGACACTGCTAATTAACTAAATCTAGTCAGAGAAACTGTTCACTTTGCCAAGAAAAGTTATTCTTACAATAATAGATGCAGTTCTAGTGTGTTGATTTTTACCAGTCCAAACAAGAACTGAATTTTTCTCAGTGTCTCTCTGTCCAGAACTTTCATAGCACTAAAGTTACAAACTAGAAGACCCAGTCCTACCACATGAGTTCAAGCACATAAAGTTAGTCTAATTCTATTTACTGGGACAATTCAGATGCATTAGGAATTACTTACATATACATTTGCAAAACTCAGAGACTTCTAGATCCTTTCAGAGAATGGAAATGAGGGTAGGAGAGGGGACAGAAATTTCATGTCAAGGAAGCAGGCACCACAGCTGCTCAACCAGCTTCTGGTTTTCTAACACCACATAAGGTGAAGGGGTTCCAAAAGATTAAGCACATGTTACTGGTGTAAAATTTGATGACATTCTTTATCTCCCCAAAGACCTGAGCTCCTAAATCTACCAAAAAAAAAGCTCATTGGACAGCAGTTCAGCTGCTTGTGCCTACAGCCACATCCAGGACTACAAACAAATGCTGCTGAAGCCCATGACGTCAGTCAGACGGAGAAGTTGAGCAGAGAGGACCCTTCTGCTGAGCAAAAGTCTCAGCTGAATAAACAGTGACTTGATCTTCCTTGGTTCATGCCTCTAGTCATAACAACAATTCAAGGTAATCAGGCACGTAATTATATTTGTACTTCGTATTTGCTAAGGTTGCGTGGCTTAAAAGAATTTATGGCTTTGGAATACCAACGCATATCTATAGATGCTTTTTCACATTTTCCATGATAAATATACTTCTCTATCTCCACGCATATGGAATGAAGCCTTTCTCAGAATCATGACAGGTATAGATTACCTCATGTCCCTGGGCTGCACCGTCTCCAAGTAACACACACATTACCTAACACAGCAGGAGCTGTTATCTACTGCAGTAGCTCCTGACAAGCAGCTAAGGCTTGTAAAGGCAGTGGGAAACTCAAACCATTTAATTCTAAGAGAGAAATTATATCACACATCCACAAACCTGAAAGTGAGGCTGCCACCAAAAGTATGAGGACTCTTGCTCTGTGGCACTGAAATCATGTGTAATTTGATATAAACTTTCAGCATCCTTAGGGAAGCTGGCATAAGATGTCACTCTGTAATATTTCAGCAGTCAAGGAATTTATGAATCATGTAGTTGTGAACGATTGGAAAAAAAAACAACAAAACAACCAACTCTTTGAAAAGCCTGATCTTGTGTCAGGGACTTATTAAAGACTTGTTTCTTGGGATTATTTGGGAAACCATCAGCATTACTGCACAATTTGAGGATTCTCTGCTGGAGAATTACGGATCCTGCTGAGAAACTTGTTCTCTGTCATCATATGGTTGAAAAGCTTTTAAACCTACAGCTTTTTAATAAATATGAGAAAAAATCTGTATTTAGGTAAAGGATTAGGGAAATCTTATACTGGGTGACAAAGGGCTCTTACTGCATATCCAGCTGGAGGCACCGGTGCTTGAATGAGCAGCAATGCCTCCAAGCACACCGGTGATGTTTAAATACATAAGGTTTGCTTTCACTTCTGGAGAAACTAAAACAATCTCAATTTATAATCACAAACTTAGATAGTATACAAATAGTGCCAGATTCAAATTATCATATGAAATTAGACAGTTTTGAGACCATATATCCCAAAGATTAAAGCTAAAATCGTGATCCATAACTACTTACACTACTGAGAATGCTGATCTTGCATGGGACAGTAATATTGCTGTGGACAGTACACCAAAATTATTTAATCTTTTCTAGCTTTTAATTTCTCACACATGGTTTTTAAATTCATATCTTGCCATGTGAAATATCTTGTCTGTTAGTAAATGAAAGCTGAAAAACATGTCAAACTTTGCCTCAATTCCAAGCACATATTCTCCAGATCAAACTCATATGATTTGAGGGTCATTTTTATTCCTTAACCATTACTTGTGGTCATTGAACCAGTCACAAGTCACAGCACTTCCCTGCTGCTCGCAGTACCTAAAGTGGTGAGAAAGCTGACACAGCAGATAAGCTGTGGCTTGGATTGCTTACAAAAGGGGATCTTTCATGCTTAGCAATCCTCACTTGTGCAGGGAAAGGACAGTTTGACTAACCACAAAAAACAAAACAACTATTGAGTAATGCACAGTCTTCATTTTAGTGCTCCCCTGTCCAGTTTTAACATGGATTTTTTTTCAGTTTTTCCATTAAGTTTTCATACCTCACTTATTTTTTTTCTAAAGAATGAATCACACAGTAGATAAAGTAAGGGATGGTTTTGTTGTTTCAGTGGAATATATTCCCACAAAGGCCTCTGGAGCCACAGAAAGGACCATAACAAGAAATACAGACAATCCTTAATCATTTACTTCCTACAAAGCACATCTTGTGCTGTTTGGCCTCATCCTGCAGATTCTGTCTATAAAAGCAACCTTTGTCCAGGATAAAATCTACTTTTTGAAAAAAAACCCAACTGTAAAATAACTGAGACAGAGAAAGTGTGAAGTGGGCCCTTTACTGGGTGTTTTTATCTTCAATTTGTGATCTGTGGTAACTGTATGACTAAGAAAAAAATATACCATTTTTTAATTTAAAAAATGTACCTGTACCAAGGATTTTATACCATGTTTGAATTCCGAAGAGGAAAGACATTCAGAGATTAACAACATACACATCCCTCAAACTGCACTTGGCTAAATTAATCACAAAAGTAGCTTTAGAGTCTCTAGGGCCAATACAAAACAGGAAAAGTATTTCCTTCCTCCAGCTCCCCAGAGCTGGCTTCCTTCATGGGACAACATGTATCTCATAGGGCTGGGCGTGGAAGCAGCTCTCCTGCCCTCAGTAACACCATGTAGGCATCCTGACCCAAAATCCATTGTGAAGGAGAAAAAAAAAAAAAAGAGAAAAATGCAGAACATGCAAAACCACCCCATCCACCACTGAAGGAGAATAAGGGAATGATGACTTCCACTAGGCTCTAGCTACTAGAAACAATTTAAATTTTCAAGTTTTTCTGTTCCTTACTATGGAAATTAGCCCTCAGAGCCACTGAGGAGTGACACATGGGAGAACTGGACTGTACAATGGGGTTCATGGAATATATGTTATTCCCCTTGCATTTGACTCCAGCAAGTCTTTCAGTCTGAACAAACAAGTCAGCGTGAAGGCAGGCAGAGATGTCCAAGGCGACTGAAGACATAAGAAAGCACGCTGTTTAAACTGGACTCCTTAGACACTCCATTTTTATTTCCCTTCCCTAAACGCCTCTCTTGACCTGGAAAGAAATTCATTTTGCTAAAGAATCGAGAGTTTGTAAGTAGAAAAGGAAAACATGGAGTTTTAAAGTAAAACTATAAAATAGAAATGTTAACAGCACTGAGTAACAATGAGGTAGACACTAAAAAGAAATATTTATTTGTTGGTCCAGACTGGGATTTTACCTGAGATGGAGGTTTGGGGCTGAGGAGAGAGCATTCCCTGTTTTGAGAGGAGCCTTTGCCCATCTCAGTCACACAAGCAGGAAGACACAGTCATCTATCTGCAAGAGCTGACATCCCTGATCTGGCTGCTACCGGTGCAACCGCGGCCTGGAAAGCAAAATACTTCTGCTACCTCAGCTCCCGACCACAGGGAACTAGACTACAAAAGAAAACAATTTGTGCCTTAGTTTTGTTCTTGGACTTAATCAGGACCTAATCCCATTTTAAAAACCATCACATCTAAAGAGCCCTTTATAAAGGGTTATGAGGCAAATGTAACACTGAAAACCAACTGCACTCAGCTCTTGTCCTAGGAAGGCATACAGCTTCTTGAAAGAACTACAGACATAATGGCTCAAATGGGTAGTTTAGAGTAAATTCATTACAGAATTGAAGCCATTTTAGCCCTTCCAGAAAACAGAAACAACAGTTAGTTCACACGAGTTTTGGACTGAGCATGAATTTCAAAAGCAAAATATTCACAACCAGCATTCTGCAAATAATGTGCAGAAACAGCAACTTCACAGACAGAACTAAGAGTCCCACAGTACAGGAGAGCCACTGTCACCACAGTGACAAACTGTACACAGTTACACCAAGCGATCCTAGACAAGGCTTTGAGCTGTTCTATGATCCAATCAGCACAAACAAAATAATATTACAGTCCCCATTTTTTTACTAGTTAACACTGAACTGTTCTTTTGAGGAAGAAACAAATTGTCTAACGTGGATCAAAAAAAATGGGTTATCTATGCTCAACAGTTGTTTCTGTTGATAGAGTCTTATAGTAAAAGTAGTGATTTTTATAGTAGGAGTAATCCCCTTTCTGCTTTTAATTAATTTTCCAAGTATTCTAGTTGTATCATAAGCGGGATGGCAAACAGCCTGCTCAGACAGCAATTTAGTCCACTAAATAAAAGACAACAGGCCTGTTTTTTAAAAACTCTGACTCGTAGAAACAATGCAAGCAGCAAAAAGGGTCCTGAGAGGCAAAATTGTAAAAGATAGGATTAGATCACCCAGACACTTCAACTGAAACACTTGGAGATACATCAGACCACAATCACACTGCAATTACAAAGCAGTTAAGGGGTAAAGATGACTGCCTACACAATTCTCTGTAAAAGTAGAAGGAATTGGCAATAATTCTTCTTCTGAAACAGCAAACCATATTTTCTTTCTGGCAAGCAGCTGAATTATTAATGTTTGTAAAGTATGTCAAGATCTATCAATAGAAAGTGTACCAGGAGAGGAAAACACATCACCACCCATGTGTTACAGAGACCTCCCTTAACTTCACTCCTTTGAAATCCAGTTTGAATTAAGAGCTACATAAAACTTTGATGTAAAGCAAGTAATTGTTCTGCTTAAAATACAAGCTGGTTTTGTGCTTTGAAGATGTGTGGCAGTAAAGAGAGGGAAGTCACAAATTACTTCCATGGGAAACATGACTCCACTGCACTCCTATCATTGCTCAGACATCTACTCCTGGGTCTTCTGATTACACTGTGAAAGGATGTGAAACCTCAGAAGTATTATTTCTTGTATATTTTTACATGTCATGAGCACAATGAATTTGCTTGCTCCCAGGGGCAAATCATAGAGCATGCTTATTGCTAGAATCAGAAGGCACTAAACTCAGGTTTTGATCTATTAAAATAGACTATTTACAGCAAAGGTTTCCTTTTTGAAGAAACTTCCCCTCTAAAATATCAAATTTTTTTGCACTTGTAGAGTTTTATGGTACCTATATGCTTAGATGAGGGTGCACCATTATGCATGGTGCACATACTGTGGTTTTGGCACTAAAGAGCAAAAGCTGATCTAGCACAACCCAGTTTCCCTTGAACATGTAGGTCTTCACCAGAGAGAACCAACAAACTCATCCGAGAAACCCACATTCTCTGTTTGTGGAGGGACAAGTATTTTCAGGAGTTATTAAAAAATTGCATTTCTGATGCTGTAGTAAAATAAATTGAGTGAAAAATAACGTTCATTCACCAAAAGGCAGAAAAAATGCCTGACTAACTAACTTCAGCAGATGACAGGTAAGCAAATTTATTCTTACAAACTCTGTAGGCAGTCAGAATAGGATTTTACATACCTCATTGGATTTTTTTCCTGCTCTAGTTCATTTTACACCACTCACCTCTCAAAGTGTCTGAATATCTTTGCAACATCTTCTTGCTCAGAGCCTCTTGGCAATACACAGCCATTCTACAGCTGCTGCCTGCCATCCCTGCCTTTCTGGCAACTGTCTGCATCATGTGAAAATTACTTTTGGCCCAAAATATCATTTCTACAAAACCAATTTTTAATCAAAATTTCATTTGAGAATCCTTTCATATCCTAAAATCTGAAGTTACTTGAAACTAATATTATGCATATATTTATGACTCATAAAATATTGACCTTCCCTTTTAAGTTGGTCTGGTTCGGTTTTAATTTTTAAGCCTCTCTTTGGAAAAAAAGTGACCTCTCTGAAAGAGTACAAACAAGAGGTAGGGGTTTACTCTAGACCATATACAAGGTGAAAGAGTGCATTAGCTCTTTTCAAGGCAAAAATAGAGATCATGTGAGGCATGTGCCAACTTTCCATATATAGCCGATAGATAGTGATCTAAGTTCCTAATTGCATTTCTGTTTTTCCAAGGACAGGGGAAAGAGAAGAACTTCAAGGAAATGAAACTCTCCAATTACAAGTATCAGCATAATTACATTTGCAATATCTGTGCTGAAAAACATGAGTTTTTCTTTCTAAGTACAGAAAAAACAGCAACATTCCAACAAGTGACCCTGAGGTAAAGGGCCCCACATGAATTTTCTGGTTCACAGAGAAGTAATATTTTGGGGTTGACAGATCCTTGTATTAGAAGGCACAGTGAGCCCTCCTGATGTTGAATAGGCACTGGAGCAGGCTGCTCAGTGGCTAATGCATCCTTGCTATTCACAGCCTTGGAAAAAGCAGATCAATCTGCTCTCCAGCACAATCTTCCTTATCAGTGGCTGCATGGAAGACATTTATTTCATGGCTGAGGTGAAGATCATTGCGAAAATTAAGCACAGACTTGGTACACTGTAGATGGTATTTTACACTGCTGACCTCATATCCACATCTTTTCAATGAGCATAGAAATGTTTTACTGTACCCAGCATCTCTCTTTAAGGAAGTATTTCCACTATTTTGTCAGTAAATTAGTATTTGAAGCCTAACAAAATATAGCCAAGACTACTGATTTTCCCTAAAATTAGCTTAAAATTTTCTAGGTATAGAAACACTACAACAGGACTGTGGCCTAAGAACTGAGCGTGTGTCACACTATGCTTAGAGATGCAGTGTGCCAGGGAGGATGGAGGGGAAAGTGGGGATGGTGTGGGCAGGAGCTCTGAGACATTTCTTAGCAAACCCCTTTAAAGTGCAACCACTTATGTGGAAGCTCAGAGGAGGAACAAGCCCAAGCTTGGATATCATCATCTTTAGATGTCCAGCAGGTCTGAATTTCAAAGTACCCTTTAAAGATGGCTGACTCCCAGTTCATAGAGAGCCTTTGTATTCACTTTGTTGGAGGGCAGGACAGCTGAAATTTCTACCCTGTCAGTAGTTTTTAGGTAGAAGTTACAAGAATTCAACAAGTTGCTGTTGCTTTTCTGCAAAGAGTGATGAACAACAACAATCTGTTCTCAAAACATGAGAGCTTCTTTTAGAGTGTTGGTTATTGCAAAAAATTCTTCTTGTGTCCCCTCCTACACCTCAGCCATTCAACACGACCCAGACTGTTTGGAAAACTTAGATTTTTCACTTGCAGTCTCTCAAACTGTGCAGTTTTCCTGGCTTTTGTTCAATTCAGGAAACAGAGCCAATAATGAGCACTGTTACAGGCAAAGGGAGAACTCATTATTTGAGCTGGAGTGCCACAAAGCTTAAATCGTTCTAGTGATTGGTTCCTATCATTCCTTGTGTGTGAAGCCTAACTTAGAAAAGAAACTTGAACTTGCAAAAAATTTAAAAGTCCTAGCAAGCAGATTATAACTATTTTACCTCAAAGCAACAAACAGTTTCCTACTTAAGGATATACATTATTGTGTTCTGCAAGAGCGGTTTTGTGACTTGATAATCAGAATTCAGGTTTGTGATATTTAATGCAATTCAAAATACATATTAGTAGTAATAAACCTGAGAGTAGACAGCATACATTTCCTGACCCTGTGAGAAGAACATGTAGTCTGCAGTCAGAAAAGTGGACTGTTACTCCGCGATCAGCTGTAATTGTCATTCTGATAATACTTTACTAGTAAGACAAGCAAAGATTTTAGCTCCTTTTCATTGCTAAAGGTAACAGTCCATGCAGGGAATCTGTGTAAAGTGCTTGATGCAACAGTTCAAAATGAAAGTTTACTTGAAAAAATGAAGGCTTAGGCCTCAAATCAGCAGCCTTATCATATTTGTGGCATTCAACCCTTAAGTTTATATCCTTCTCATTCTAATAATAAACACTTTCAGAATCCAAAAATGACGTTGACTGGTAAAGACAATATTGTTTTATCTTTAAAATGCTGGAAGATCCTGTACAGATCTTTCCCCATTTTCATTAAACACTGTTATCCAGGTGAAGTGATTTCAGTGCTCACACCAAAGGGTGTTTGATTTTCCAGGCATCCAGAACCACTGGCATGTACAGTTTGAGTAACAGGAACTAACTAACAGTAACTAACACAGAAGAATCAAGCTAAAGCAGGTAAAAGCAAGGCATATTTCCATCCAGAAGCACTATGTGTGTTGGTAAGGGACTTTCTTATAAGGAGATAAAAAGGCCGTCACCACCTAGGAATTTCATGAGCACCTTTGCTAAAAGAATCTGAAACAACTGCAAGTTATTGTAAAATAATTACCTTTACCAGTGTTTCTGTCTAATAGAAGGATCTGTTCGAAGTGTTTGAAGCTTCCAACCAAATTTCAATGCTTTAAGAATTTCTCAAGGAACAAACACAGCAGTTTCAAGAGCACAGTTGTAGTTTTTTCCCTGTAAAAAAAAGATACAGGTACAATGTCAAACGTCCTCCATCAGCTTCTCAGAGCCTAAATCAGGGAGATGTTCAGCACAGCTGTGGCAAGGCTCCAGCAGCGGTAGGAGGAAAGCTTTGTCCTGCCTGCCAAGAATCTCAGCGATGGAGAGCAGTGAGCTGAACTTTGCCTTACATAGTGGCTGACAAGGCCAGAGGCCTGTACAGCTTTCATATTTTCATTTGGCTTTACTTGCTTACAGAACTGTTAACTCTGTGGGAATCCAGGGCGGGAAAAGAAGCTTTCATGGTAAGTAACTAATTCATACTGTGCTAAGCCTTGTAGTCAGAAGTCGGCTTTCACTCTGGTACCCAGCTACTACAGAATTCTTTTAACATACCTTCTCAAAAAGACTTCCCACACACACCACATATTGCCTGATAGGGTAGATTCACTCATCTCTTAACCTAAAGAGCCGTGCTTTGTCAGAAATACACAAGAGAAAACTTCACATGACATGTCCCACATTTGTATTTCACTGCTGAAGTTTTTAATCTTACTCATGAACAGCTGAGGGAACATGGGAGCCCCCAAACCTTCAACAGCCATTTTCTTTTTACCTTTACCAAAGGACGACTTACGTATTTTTGGAAGAGTTTTATTTTTTAAATTTTTTGGTTTCTTGCTATTCTGGTGCCTTGATGTGACATAACACTCATTCTTTCCATTTCATTTTCATAAATCTTTTATCCCTCTAAAATACAAATCAGTGGGCTGGGACTATTGTATTAAGGAAGTTTTGGTGTGAATTCAGTTTAAATCACTGAACAGCTTCAAACAAAATACACAGATTTTCCTCTTCACTGGAGTAAAGAATAACAAACAAGTAAGTTGTTTGGGGTCTGACATTTCATAACATTTTAATGTTCTACTTTGCAGAGTTCCTCTTGTTTAGACAATGCTGCTTTTTAAGTCACAGTTCAGATAAGGCTCGGTATTATGTCTTTCCCAAAATCTATTTTGGAGCGTGTGTTCTTTTGTTGTTAATTTTTTGTTGTTCTTGCCAACAACATCCAGGTGCTTGAGGCTGAGTGAGACCCATATGTTTGGGATTTTTTCACCTACCCAAGAAGTCTCTTTTCCCCCAGCTCAGCCACTGAACCAATATCTAGTTCCACTGACTAATGAACACTGCATGTTCTAGATCATGGACCAAAGATGCAAAGGCATTTCAGTGCCTGACTCCCACATGAACAACAGGAATTACAACCTCCACTGAGAACTGTGCTAATTATTTTTCACTTCTTCAGTGAGCACTGCACTATCGGGTTGGATTCTTTCCACCTCTCATTCCCAGCCCCTCCCTGCAAAGGAAATACCATGAAATTTTTCTCCAGAGGAGCATGTTTGATTTCAGATACTGGAAGTTGCCCACACAGGCTCTTTTCCTCTCCATGCAAGGAATGGGGTGAACATGCCAAGGGGCATCAGATGTGCTGTACCTCATTTTCTGTCTGAAAATTGAGAAGGAACCACAAAAGCTGAGTTTACGGAACAAGCAGGCTACTGTAGCAGGGAGGCCAAGGTGTTTTCTCACAGCACACCACCAAATCAGGATTCTTCCCAGGGAAGCTCCTTCACACACTATGAGCCAGTTACCCACTGAGACGGCAGGACAGTGGGGAGAGGGGATCTGTGCAAAGTGTCCAGTGTGAATAAAGAAAAGGGATTTGAACTGCTCAAGTTTCTATCATGTGAGTTTTGTTTCCTTTTTAGTTCTAATCAGGATATTTATGGCAAATGCAGCAAGAACATCACTTGCTGCTCATGAAGCTGTATTTCTGCTATTCAGAGTGAACATGAGTGGTACACACCTGACTGCAGATTAAACAAGAGCTTCTCACACACACCCTGTATTATAAGATAGTTGAATCCTGCCTTTCTCATTATACTTATGTTCACACTTACACTGTCAGTTCAAATTTCCAGCTTACAGCTGACCTCTGACCATTGTGTCTTTTTCTTCACAATGTCAAATGAGTAACTGCAACCAGAACCCCAGTCCTAAAAATACATACAAATTGGTATTAGTAGCTTTGAGATGCAAAGATAGTAAAACTAATATGGTTCAGAGTTGACCCTGCCACAGTTATATTTCATAGATTTCAGCTATCTTTAGTTCAAATTAACTGTCTTACAAGCATTAAAGTTTGTTAAAGAGTGCCACAGATACGTCTATTCAGTAGAACACCTTTAGCAATCACTGTATCCATTTGACTGAGTTCTCTCACTATATTGTATAACCCAGTGTGTTCCCATGCTTACTAATGAGTGATGCATTAATGGAATTCCTATACAACCACAGATAAAGGAAGAAAGGAAAACTATTACTAAGAAACATGTGATACCGTGAGTCTTCAAATACTCTTGAGATAGGCCTGAACTACTTGCTGGCTAAGAAACTGCTGAATCATGCCCTTAGGCTCATACCAAAAATAGAATTGCATTTGGCAAAGCACATACAAGCTATTAATGTTCCCTCTTGTTCCAACCTGCTGATTAGCTGCTGGTCACAAAGGATGAAAAAGCATTCTCCTACCTTTTCTGTCTCCTTGAGAGAAAGAGAATAGTAAATATGTTTTCTCCTTCAATAGTTCTCCCTTTCACAATACCAGCTTTTAACACAAAGTACCCAAAACCTTTTCAAAGCATTCTGTGAGCTCTCTGCATTTAACACACCTAAGAAACTTTACTTGCCTTTTTACACACCTAGCATTGATGAGTAGCAGATGTCACTCATCCCTCAGTTGTAGTCCTCCCTAGTGAGACTGATGTTCTCAGTACATGATCTGTAAGTTATTCCTTAGAACTAAGGGGAGAAAATAACATTTCTTGGTCATTTAAAGATTGTATTAATATGAGGAAGGTGATTCTCTCTGAGGTGTAGGCAAAAATGACTGCTTAATGCCCTTAATGAGGAGGTAAAGGTTTTAAAAAGTTGAGTTGAAAAGCTCCAGCTGGAGTTAATTATGTTCTCTAAGAGGCTTTGTAATTACTGTGTTTCCTGGCCTTCAGCATCACACAGATGGAAGGACAGACAAGAGTTGCTCTCTGAGTTTCTTTGTGTGCCTCATTACCTTCTCCCTTATTCCTTGTGGCCTGGTGTGACAGAGCCCTAGACTGAAGTCCTGGGTTTATCAGCAGCAAGGGTGCCATGCAGGCTGCTGGGCTGAACTTGGACGCATCTGTCTGAGGTGGCTGGACACCCCTCTTCCAGCAGCACGAGTCCCACGCTCTTTGCAGCCCCTCTGCCAGGCCTCTTGCTTCAGCCCCGCTGCATGGCAGCTGCTGCCAGCCTCACCCCAGGAGTGTTAAGGATAGGGACAGACACAAGGAAAGGAATAAGTCAGATAAAGCAGCCCCTCATCAGAAGTGCCAGGGGACAGGCAATGCAAAATTGTGGAGGGAAGACTAAGAAGCAAAGAAATATTTTCTCTGTTCAGTGTGGGAGTGTTACTTCCCACCTCTCTGGCTGACTTTACCTCTCCACACTGGCCGACTGCCGTCCACACAGTATCTGACCATTTAAAACATCTTGGTGTTTTTAAGAAACACAGAAAGTGCACTACCCTTTAAACATCTGTTCTATTGCCTCCAGCCAAGACTTTGGGTATCACATAAAGAAACATTCTCATGCTCTTTTTAATTCAGGAGGGGTAAGAAAAACATCTGCGGTGCCACAGCCACTTGAAGTTGCAGCTCTTGCATTTTATCTGTAACTTACCTATCATTATGTAAATTTTCTGGCAAATAAAATCCATGTTTGAAAAGCAAAATAATCTCTAGGCAGGAATAGTGGGTGGCCCAGCTCTCCAGTCTCTGTGGAGGGCAGTTCACCCAGAAAGTAGAGGGTGGTGTCTCCAGAGTTTCCTTTAGGGAACTGTAACTTGTGGGAGGCTGGGCACATGGGGTCTGTTGAAGAAAAAGGCTGAGGTAATTTGCTGCTTTAGCAAAGCTGCTGTATCCATATGGCATAGGGGGTTATAGGTTCTTTGTGCCACGTATTTCTGCTATACAGAATGAACCCTCAACACATGATAATCACAGTTACCTTTGTGCTATGTATTTCTCACAAGTTCATTAGTAACTCACTGAACTCTTCAGCACAGCTCTAATTAGGTAATTCCTCTTGTCTCTGCTTGACAGGCTGCTCTTTTTCCTGAAATCCCCAAACACGTTTTGCTTCATGATCCTAATTTTTTAGATTTCAACGGCAAGTAACCAAGATGTTCAGAATCCAGAAATGGTGACCTCTTGCAGTCACTGAGCCTGAGACATAAACAACCTGTAATAATTAACTTTCAGTCAGTGTCAGTAGGATGGTACACAACTGTCTTAGGTCCAGGTGACTTCAGAGGCAGCAGGAAGATATAGAGGCAATTTACTGCAGGGGACCAAGTCATGCTTCAGAGTAAGGGACCAGGGAAAGATGGGAATGCTCATGGAATAAATTGAAGGTCTGAAGGATGCAGCGATTTAAATAACTAGAAGAGAGGTAATCCCATGAAACCAGTGATCCTTATTTGCAACATGTCCTGTGTCACACACTCCTGCTGGGCTGCTGCACTTCCTTCTCCCTTTTATCATCCCAGTCTCCCATGCCTCTCTTTTCATCAGTATCACTTTGCTTCTCTATGAAACCCAGTCAGAACTGTCTTGCTCACTTCAAACTAATGCTTGTACTTCAGCCTCCAGAACTGGCTTACTTTCCCCATCCTGTTGTTTTGTGACTGTAGCCAAACTTCTAGCATAATTTATTCAGCATGATGTAACTTAGGAATCGCTGAGTCATCCTCGAGCACATCTAATAATGCCTTGTATCACTTCCTCAGGATGGTCTTGAGAAACTGGTCTTTCCCTTTTTATTAACAGTGTTGTTCGTAGATGTAAGCAAAGTTAGCTGAATAAAAATGCGTTGTAGGAATTCATACAGTCAGTACTACTCAAGTGAGTTATTCCTCACTATTCTGTTGCCTACACTTTTACTCAGTAACAGTTTTCACTAGCAGTAATATATAATGACTAAATAGCTTTTAATATATCTAACAAGAAGCAGGAAACCATATTGATATCCTCCTATTATGAAGTATTAGCAAGGAGGATTAGAATTGTAATTTTTTGTTACTGATTCTGTCTTTTAATAAAGAGAATTAGAAGACCAAAATGGTAATAATCATTCTCTGAATATGTATTTTTGTTAATTCAGTACAATATTTGCTTGTTGTCCCCTCCCATCACAAAGGTACTTGGAATCTACAATAGTGCATGGAGATCTGCACAGAATTACCTGAAGTATGATCCCAAGAAATGCTGCACATGTTCAGTGAACTACAGAAATAAAAGTTTCTGTTGCCTTGGCCATCATGTTCGGCATTAGGTCACAAGGACGGTCCATGAAACCCACTGAGAACCCTGCTGGGGTCCATGAAACCCACTGAGAACCCTGCTGGGTGCCCCCAGTTGGGTGCCCTCTTTATCCCCCTTTTCTGGTGTTAAATTTGTCAATGCCAAAATTATCTTCAGCAAATATGTGACGCACTGGAAATGTGTAGACCCAGAAATGAATGCCTATCCTGAACACACAGGTGCAACTTCCATGGTGTGGAGCTCTGTGGATGTGGAGGAATGTGGCAAGGGTTGAGGAGAATGCTGACATGTGCTTCAATTCCTTTGTGACATTTAAGAGGATTTGCCAGAAAGTGCTGAGGTTACTCACATGATCCTCTAGCACTTCTGTTTCCATGCTCTGATACTGACCTAACCTCTGTCCTCTGTGACCAAGTGGGAAATGCCTACTAGACAGTAGAGGCAACATGAAAAAGAAGTACAAAATCAGCCTGAAGCTACAGCTTTCTGCTGAACATCCAGCTATCAGCCTTGGTCTCTCCTGTTTGCTCTGTCCCATTTAGACAAGACAACATTCAGATTTTATCACAGCTAAGCAGATAAAATAAAACCGTACATTCCTATATTGCCCTGAACTTCAACTGGTAACCTGTGCTAAAAATCCAAGTAAATAAGCCAAGTTACGATTTTATTACTGAAAATTTACTCTCTGTTAGCAAAGCAGAGCTGCATAAGAATTCATTAATTGTGGAGGAAGGACATACCTAAGCAATCCCCTTAAGAAAAGGAAAATGTCTCTTATTTTCTAATCAGGTTGCCTTTGGTGTGAAACCAAAGATTAGGCCTCCTCAGGTCTGATTCTGCTATTCAGAAAGTCTGCTCCTCCTCGTGTCCACAGTCACACAAAATTAAAGAAAATAGAGGAAACAAACAGTGGGAGAACAGTTTCTTTACCCTCTTTTGGCTAAGATGAGCCTAATGACAGAGATTCAGGGGAAGGAATTAAATGCGATGAGATGTATTTTGTTCTTTTGTAGCTACTGTGCATTTTGTATGGATGCTGTTGTATCTGCCAGCATCAGGCACTAAAAAGAGCAAGAAAGACAGAAGAAAACAAAAAAAGCAAAAGCATGACTCTACTTCTTTGACAACTGAAAATTCCTGGCAAGGCTATCCTGGCATAGTAAAGGCATTAAAAGTATAGTTAAAGCTCCTTGATGTGTGCAAGACAAAAATGGCTTTATAATAAGATGTAAGAGAAACACTGTCTTAAAAGGAAGTAAATAAAGGCGTCCCAACACGTACAAAGTTTCTTAGTATTCCAGAGGGGGAAGAAACTTTTCAAAAGACATTCAGGAGATGTTCTTGTACAAAACCTTTCTCCCTGGAAAAGCTTTTTTTCTTTTCTTTTTTTTTTTTTACATTTCTTTGATGGGCATAGACTACTAGAGCTATTTTGTGTGCTTCTCTCCAAGAGCTGTTTGTATTCTGAGTGCCCCAGGGTGTGCAGGGGTTGTAGGAGAGTTTGATACCATCCATTCAGTCCACGGATACCTTGAGATTATGCTACTGAAATTTGCAGGGGGTTTGTGCAAAGCAGCTGTGTCTGTGCTTAGACAGCCACTAAGGCAGCTCCCGCAGCTTGCATGAGCTGCTTGGTGTCTCTTTGGTCCCCAGCTGTGTCACAGTTTGCTCCTGTCAGGCATGGCTAAACAATGCCAAGGTCAGTACAGGACGACAGGGAATAGTATATTGCAGTCAAGCAAATAAAGCCAAAACTGTCCCAAAGAATGGATTCATTATCTTGTTTGGTTATCTTTAGAAGATAAATGGACTGCAGCACACTTCATACTGTAAACAGTAACTTTGACTGGCCTTACTCCAGTAGCAGCTGAGCAAATATTTCTAACATGGACAACTCCTCCTCCCTCTTTCCCCGCTGGACAGACCACATATTTGTATAACTCCCTGTCAGTTCTTACACGACATGGTCGGCCAGGCGAAGGAAGCTCCCAGAAATAAAGGAATTCACACATGGCATTTACTTTTTCAGCAGCCTGAGAACCAAATTGTGCCTTTCTAGAAACATGCCCAGAAAATACATGGTCCAAATTCTCCAAGTTAAGAGTTGCAGCCCTTACCTAAATCAGCAGGATATCGTCAGCTAAAGGAGCTCAAAGGGGACTGGATAGGACATGTAGACATAAAATGCAGGCAGGCTCTGCACAGGAATATTATGTGACCATTTTGAAAAACAGTGAAGATCTGTTGTATTAGTGCTTGATGAAATCTGTGGTAATTGTGAAGTTTTGACAGTACTTAGGAAAATACCCTTTAATGCTTTTAAAAGCTGCCCGAACACTTTACTAATCCTGCAGAACGACTTTTAATAGCAAATCCAGAGACTGCTTATAAACTGAAGTCAAACAGTAAGACTAGTCCACTGCCTCAGCAGCAGCTTAGAGGCAACACTGAACTGGAAGAACTGCAGAAACACATTACATGCAACAGGAGAAAAACAGAGCTGGAAAAAATGGTACCAGCCCTGGAAGATTCAGGATTGGAAACTCCACAACTTGCAGGGTTTCAAGTACGCTGTAATCTGACTTGGCTAATGCTCGTCTTCTCAAGCAAGACTACGCATTATTTCCATCCCCTTTTACACAGGCAGGTATGGTTAGCACATCACCTCAGTCTCTAAACGACCTGAATTCTTTCACTCATTTAACACTCATTTACAGAATGGGTAACGTTGGAAGGGACTCCTGGAGGTCATTTAGTCCAACCTCCCTACTCAAGCAGGGCTCTCTAGAGCACTTTACTCAGCACTTCCTAGAGCTCTGACCACAACTGTTGCATTCTTCTGGCTTCTCTCTGGTTATTGCTGCTGTTCAAGACAAAAGGAAAGCTTGCATGCAAGTCTCCATTTTTTTCAATCTCAAAGAGAACAGCTTCCTGTAGGATTCAATTCATGAAGCATACATAATTAGAGATCCCATTTCCATTTATTTTTTTCACATTACTTATGTTTTCTCTTTGGTATGCTATAACCTCATGATTATTTTCTTCAACAATGGATAAGCATTCCCTACCCAGTATTCGAGCATTCAGTTGGTTATGCCTAAATGTAGCGCCTTGTACTGAATTTCATCTTATTTTTTTCTGGACTACTTCATCAGTTTTGTTACGGTGTGCTGTTGGCAACAGACATATTGACATTACAGACATGACATATTTTTACCACTTTTTTTCCAAGGACACAGAACTTACTCAATCACACTGCTCTCTGCCACCTTCTTCACTTCCTGACAAACAGCTTTTGAACCACGTGGTTAATTCCATCTAAATATGATGAACGAGAAAGGTCTCAAAGTTAGACTTCAGCAGGTGGGCAGAGGAGAAGCCTGGAACTGTTCCTGCTCCCCAAGGTCTCTGGCAGAGCACAGGGCTGCCCGGCGCTGCTTGCCGCGTTATCGCTCCCCCGGAGCGCCCACGGGCCCCCCGCACACGTGGCACTGCCGAGCCCCAGGCAGAGCACGGGCTCTGCTTTGCTCTGCCGACACAGCAGGGCAGGGGCAGCGCTGCGGGAGCACCTGGGGGAGAGACAGGATTGCACAAGGCAGGGGCAGGAGCCACGGCTACTGCGGCTGCTGCTGGGCACGAGCCGAGGAGGCGCGGAGAAAGCCACGCCTCGGTGGTCGTGCTGCTCACGGCAGAGCTCACCTCCAGGCTTGAGGACGGCGGCACTGGGATGAGCATATGCTGTTAGATTGTCTCCCTCCTGACTGACATGAACGATGACTTACCATTAAAAAGCTGGGGTGTTTTCTGAGCCACTCTGTACAGCTTTAACACGTGTTTTGCTGTTGTGGGTGGGGTTTTTCGATCTTAATGAATTACTCTTAGATATCTACTGTACCTTCTCTTTCCCTTATCTGCCAAAGGGACTCAGATTTTCTAAATGTAAGTAACTTCCCTTGCATTTTACAAAGGATTAAGAACTCTTAACTCTGCATATGTGAAAACAGATTGCTCCATCACCCTATACCAAGAGTAAAAAGCACTCAGTTGCATGCTTCCCTTGTGACCACAAGGGAAATAAAGTTTAACTAGAAAGAAATATTGACCCACACAAGAACAAGCTGAAGTATTTGAAAAAGCACTATTGAGCAGCATGCACTTTGTCCATACTCCCTGCAAGCCTTTAAGCAAATATCCTTGTTCAGTTTTTCTGGCCCCTCAGAGGGGGAAAATAGTGTCTTTTTTAAAACAGAAGCTAAAGGCATAGTCTTATTCCAGGGATAAAATACTTTTATTACACCATGGAGTTAAAGCACCACAAGCAGGAAAGAGAATGTGGAACTACAGAGGGCAAGACAAAAAAGGACTATTACTCTAATGTTTACTACTAACTTCTCTAGTACTAAGTACTGAGAAAGACATGAATGCAGAGTACAACACAATACATTCCTGGAGAACCTGAAAACAGGCCAGCCTTGAGGCAGATAGAAAGGCATTACCACCTCCAGAGTGCTAGATTCAGAAAAGCTACATCCACTAGCTGCACTCTTCCCTAGCAGAAACAGTCTTTACTCTGATTCCTAGGACATCCACCATGTACTTTACAGAAGCAAACACATCAGTGACTGTAGTATTTTAAAATTACTAGATATGAATCTACTTACTCTTTTGGAATTTCTGAGATTTCTTGCTAAAGAAACAAAACCACTTAAAGTGAAGAGTCTGAGTTACTGTTTTTCCTTTAACAATATTCAACTTTCATGCCCCATTACCAGTGCTCACTTTATGAAAATGCTTTTGAAAACAAAAGCAATTAGGTATTTCAGAGAAGAATACAATACATATTATACAATATACCTCGTTCTCCACAGGCAGGGCTGATATCTCAACTACCTGGTAAGCCAAGTAGCGCAACAAGCAAACAAACAGTGGTAGGTATCTCCAATCATTCTATCTTTGGTTGCTGAGCAGTGAATTCCACAGGGGCTTAAAAACTCAGAACTCTGCAAAATGTTTACAACTGAGGAAAAAACCCCAGTGAAACCACCAAATAGTAAATAGTGAAGGGACTTCTTCAGTTTAAAGACGTATTCTTTACCTCTTAAGTACACAATAGCATTCACCAATCTTTTTCTTTGTACTTTTATATTTACAGGGGCGGATATGTGTACCTACATTTTCAAGTCAGTATTCTAACACTTGTCTTAATTTGTAAGTGGCAGTGAAGAAGGCAAACATTAACAACTGCGGACAAACTGTAAAGGTCTGTTTCTAGGAAAATCTTAGTCCAGAGGAATCAGTTCAGAATACTCTTAGTGAACCAATGCAACATCCTTCTATAAAGATCAATTCTTTGTGCAAACATGTCCTAAATACACAAAGCCAGAAGCAGTCCTATATGAAACATTCTGGGTTTAGTCTTGAAAAGCACTTGACTACTAAAAGTACTGCATTTATTTGTAACCATTTCTATCCCTAGGGTTTTCACCTACAGGTTGCTGCTACAGAAGGACATCATCTCAAATTCAGTATGGTAAAGATAGATGGGAAGGTAAAATCATTTGCCTTCTGTTGCTCAGCAGGCCAAGTCACAAAACTGTTCTATCACCAATGCAAGACCCAGGCTGAGGTTGCAAGACCTTCATCTATTGTGTCTTAACTTACGACTGTGGATGGTAAATAAAAAGCAATTCACCCAAGAGCTACAGGGTCACTGAAAAATCTTGACTACATTTGTCATTTGCTTCCTCCTCAATGCTATTTTTGTTTGTGCTACATGGCTGTTCCAACCCATCATACAAAAAAGCTTTCTGCTCAGAATCCATGCTAAGTGTAGCATACCAAGATACCCACAAACTGAAAAATACAGGCCAAATAAGTTTTTATGCAAATTTATTAATTAGCTTTAACAACAGTAATACATAAATCAATACTATGTCCAGCATAAGGTTGTATAATAAAATATTCTGGTAAGATTGATTTCTAGTGCGTACATTTTTAAGGGCAGTTTTCATCCAATTTGGACATTTTTTAAAAAAAATAAATAAATACAAGGCCAAAAGATGCTTACTCAATGAAAGTCCTGCTAAGTAAGACTTCAGGCTCCACACTGCTTCAAAGCACTACTGAGTACGGTGTCTGCACACATCTTGAACTCGCACACAAATGGGCTGTGCTCAAGCAGCATCTTCTGACATCTAACACAGACCAATATACACAAGTTTTCCAATTTAGACCTCCTTATTCCTCTTTGAACTAGCATTCACTTCTCTATTTTAGGATTGTCTTGCCTTCCAGCTGTGATGTGCACATATGAATCCTAACCACATCATGTTTACGAAATACAAAGCTCCAGTCCTCTCCTAATAGTACTGCACTATCTAGTGGAACTATTTATGAAACAAATTGCTACTCAAATTAAAAAAGACTAAATTGTTCTTGGAGAAAGAAAAAAAAAAGCCTTTGGGAACAGGCAGGAACATGGCATGCTCCCAGCTCTGTTTGTCATGGTTTTGGAGCTTTCTAGACTTCAGGAAAACAGCCTCTCTGGGATGTTTTGTGCTTAGTGCTACAGCATTAAATTTTAGGCACCCTAGATTCTGTGCACTGTAGACAGCGTAAAAAAAAGCTGCATTTTCAGCTTTGTTTCCCTGATGGCCAGTGAGTCCAAGATATACAGCGGCATTCAGATGTTTTTCAAAGTGCAGTATAGAGGCATTCACTGACATTTGGACTACCTTTATTTATATTTAACAATATTAAAATCTGGTCCCAATTTAAATTGGATACACATGAGAAAATATATTTGGCAAATCAGAGCTATTTTATTTTCTAGTGTACTTATCATACACCACATAAGACTATCCTTTGGACATATTTACTCTACAAATAAGATAAGCTTGTTTTATTTGTCTTCTGACAAATTCTGCTGATGGCAAAATTCCCTTTTCCTTAAGTTACACTCAGGATTGAGTCACAAATTTTAAACCTACTCTAAATTACATATTTTACTTTATTATATCAAAACAAAACCCAAATGCTTGGTCAAAGTATAAACACTTATAAACCTAGTGAAAACATCCCTGAGAAGCTTTCAGCAACACAGAGTAATTATTAGGTTTGGTCCATTAGAGGAGAAAAATCATTACATCCAGTTTTTGAAAACTATGGGCTACAAAGTTCATGGGTTGTACATTGGATTCCCATTCATTCCACTTCATGCCTCTTACAAAACATTGTATATGAGACAAAAGCCTCTAGAGGTTCTTCACATTCTTTGACAGATCATGTAATTGTTAAAACTTTGTGATGACTGGCCTAGATTCAGCCCTGGTGTAACGCCTTTAATTTCAATGGAGTTCACACACATCCCAGGGTTGAGTCTGGCAACATATATGACTGTGAAGGACAGTACCTAAAATTAGAAAAAAAACCCTTAAAAGTTACAAAGGATACTTTTCACAAGTTGCTGACATTATGTTTTCACATACTACTTATTTTGCAAACAAACATTTTACCCATATTTAAATTTAGAAGTCAGACTGCCAAGCCATAGGAAAACTCAGAACACCACCAGGTTCAACTCTACTGAGAAAGCAAAGTGCATAGTTTCCACAGAAGTGCACACAGGGTTAATGACTGTGGAAGTAGTTAGTACACATGCAGGGTAAAAAAAAAAACCAAAACAAAAAAAAAGGCAAGAACTTATTGAACAGAGGGGACGTATCATTTTCATTGCTCTGAAGTTGCTTTAGAGGGCCTCTCAGTCTATTATCTCATTGGTTTAACAGCATTTTAGAACAAAGTCAAAATTCAGGTACACATCAGATAAATGCAAGTAATCCACCTTTTGCATGAAATATTAACTATTTTCAAATGCAGTTGTTTTCAGAAACCCTATTAAAGCCTGATATACTGAAAAATTAACTAAAGCTCCTTGTACTCTGAGGCAAAAACTAAGTTAGCACTAGAATTTATCTTTCTCTACCAGTACTCCTGACCTTAGCACTTTCTGCTACATCAAACCCAAGCAAACCTGCCATCTGCAATTAAAAAGCCATGCTTTGTAATATTACATCAATAGCTTCTGCTAAATGAGGCTGTTTTACTCTATGAAGTGCAACAAAAGTGTAATACAATATCTTGTACCTAACAGTTGTCTAATTTTTGAGGAAACATGCAAAAAACCTGCAAAGGTGTTTCCATAAAGTTAAACCAAAACATAAAATACTATGAAGATTTTGGAAAAAAAAAATCGAGTCCACTAGAAGAATCCAAGAAGGATCACAGAATATTGTGAGTTAGAAGGGACCCACAAGGACCATCAAAGTCCAATGTTTAGAGAGGATGTTCATACCAATTTAAAAAGATAGGTGAGCAGAAGTGTTCATGGTAAAGGAATATTGGAGAAAAACTCCAAACAATCAAATACTGTATAAAAAGTTATTCTGAAGTAACTAAAAAAAAAAAGGATAAAACATCATTTTACTCAATGAACACAAGAATTATTCAGAATTCATGGTAAATTGAGTATGCATAACCACTTAACAGTATCACTGTGGGGGTCAGCAGTGGAACTTGAACAGTATTTTTGTGTTCAAACACCACACATGTGACTTGTGGGGAACTTTTGATACTGCAGCTGTCAAGATCCAACCAGGCTGTCCTCTGCCAAACATGAAACATTTACAGGGTCACTGTAAAATGAATTTTCTCTCTTGGGACAACTTCCCCAAACAGCTAAGTTATGCATTCAACTCTAGAGAAACACCTCAGACAGGGTCATAAAAGGAACTATATGTGCTTAACCATGATATTTGTGAAGCAAAGTTAGTAAGAGAAGTGGATCCTTTCAGACAGTAGATGTATTACCAGGTGGTGAACTGTCAGGGGCTGCTTTGGGATCAGGAGTGTGACAAACAAAAAGTTGTTTTCCCAAGCTTTTTTGGGCAAATCTGAAGTACATTATGTGGCCCATTGCAACAAAAGACACAGAAATGAGCACCAATAAGCCAAAAGCTTCAGGGTTTGGGGCCAAGATGACCATGATGAAGTGCAGCAAGTCAAGAAGATAATTCATGGAGTTTTGGACACCGTTTATGATGCCTCTTTCAGATTCTATGACGTTTTCTTGGAGTAACTGCGTGACAGTCAAATCAAAGGACCAAAGGCCTATGGAGAGAAAAAACAATTATCCATACAGCTGGGCTCCTCATGGCAAACTCATCACTGGCACAATTCAATTCATCCTTCCAAGCACCCAATTCTGCCAAAAATGCACAGGATGAAATATCCTCTTGTTGACTAGAACTGATTTCACACTCACAGTCGAGAGCAATTTACTTTCCTTTTACAAAAATTACCTGAAATAATACATAAAACTTGACTCCTTAACTTGCCTGTCACATCCTGTTCCACCATGACTATCAAGCCAATGTTTCACTCATCCCTTCCTTGTTTATAGCTGGCTTACAGCTATTTACAGCGTATTCATGCTAGCTGCAATCACTAAAGTTCTGCGTAAGATGTTTTGCAAAAAAAAAAAATAAAAAAATCAAACATCTTTTAAACTATGCAGAATACACAATTTCAAATGGTTGACACTAGCTTTGTACTGGTTTAGTCTGTTCATGATTCAGCTTTAGAAGCTGATCTTGCAAACAAACTTAATACATGTGAATCAAGTATTTTATTCCTCCAGAATTCAGCAAAAACTGCAGAAACTAAGTATAAAGATTCTACAGATGACCATTACTGTTCATTGCATTTATATATTTGACTGCCTATTCTGTTGACAGATACTAATACTATGCTAACCAGCAATTCCTCAAAAAATTAGGCTGTCATCCAAATCAAAGCTTCCCTTCTAAACTCCAAGATTAGTAGACAGTTTTAGTATGTGGATTAATTTAGTAAACTGTGAAATTTGAAGGTTTTCATAGCATATGTTTTTAGTGCTGTTTCCTAGTAACAAGTGGTTTCATTTGGTTGTGAACAAAAATCATTTAGAGATGGGCTTTCCAAAAAATACATTACAATCATTTCCAAATGTGGTAACTTTTCTCCTATTAGTGACATACAATATACATGGAATTAGTAGTCTCCACCCTGGTGATACTATTGCAGGATCATTTCATTTTTATGTGAAGTATAATCAACTAGCCCCAGAAACATGACGTAACACCTCAATTATAGCCTCTAATTCTAAAATCAACTATATTTAGTTGACAGGCACTGTAATTTTTAGAATTAAAAGCAGATAATAAACCAAACTGTAATACAGACATAATACTTACCAACTCTAGCAGCAATGACTCCTGCAAACAGGAGACTCACAGAGATTAAAGGCACGGGCTCAGGACTCATCTCTGGGTCCCTGTCAGCAGGAGCAATAGACCCGTTTAACAAGTTGGGCATTCCAGTTGCAAAAATCATTTCAGGTTCTGGAGATGCTATAGTAGGCAATGGTGCATTTTCAAACAGCCTGGCACTGATGTCAGCAAATGGGGAAACAGTCAAATCCATAGGACTTCCAGGCATAAATACAGAGATGGCACATAAGATCAGACAAGCAAACTGAGCAACTCCAGAAATAAGGCCCGTGCGAATGAGGCCACATTTGCGCCGAAGCCAAGTGAAAGCTACTGTTCCCATGATTCCAGTGACTGCTGAGGCACCCATGAGGAGGCTCAGCACAGAGCCACTCAGCCCCTGAGTGTACGCATAGCCTGTAGTGATACAGTCGAATCCCAGAACAGTCATATAGAGAAATGCAAGGCCCATGCCTGCAAGGAACACCGGCTGGTTGTAGTACGCAACCCATCCGTCCCGGAATGTTATGAAAGGTTCGGCAATCCGGGCAGCGCAGCCAACTTCCTTCTCCTGCTGGGGCTCAAAGCCAGCTACATCTTTCTCAATAATTAACTGCACTCCTTCAGCGGGTTTCATGTCACTCTCTGTAAACAGAAATGGAGCTGTCAGATACACTCCTGCCTGCAAAGTACACAGTGTAAAGCAACAGACAGTTGTTTGCACTAAGTTCACTACTGCAGAAGCGCATCAGTCAAACTCCACTACCAAGCTTTCTCTTAATTACCTAAATTAAATCATCTAAAGCATTCTTAAATCCTACCTGGGGAGTAAGATCAAGTAAAGTTTCTCCTTATCAATTTATTTAATTAAACAGTGATAGGAGAAAGCATTGCCTGCTTCTAGACTTGTGACTGAATGCTCCAGTTCCACAGAGAAATTATTTGCCTAATGAATGCCAGTGTCAGTTGGCATTTTAACACAGCTTTGTACACTTACAAGCACTGACTGCAAAAAGAAGGGAATACTTAAACATCTGTCAGTATCTCATGTCATTGCAGAAGAACCAAGGCTGAAGCCTGTCCAGAGCCAAAACCTTTCAAAGCTTGATTTTAAAAAACAAACCCCACCAAAACACCAAATAACAAAAACAAACAAACAAACCAAGCAAAACAAATCAAACCCCCAAACAAAAAAAAAAAAAAACAGCCTCGGACTATGGATTTCTACAATTCTATTCTCACTGTAATAAAGGAAAAAGGCACTTCCACTAGTCATAAACAAAAATCCAAAAACTCACAGCAGGATTTACACTAGTAAGGAGGGTAGAAATTCTATAAATATCTGGATGCCTGAGCAATGCTCTTACACTGTTAAGTTCAAAACTAACTCCACATACAGCAAGTGAGTCACATGAAGTACTTCAGCAACTTTTAAAAACACAAGTCTTCTAATGAAATCAGAATACTGCAACAGCAAAGATGAAGAAGTGTTTCCTTATTGACACTTGCTAAATGCTTCATTCTCCACAAGTATTTAAGAGCCAGTTCCAAAGCTATGGAGCCTTCTACACTCTCTTATTCTCTAATACTTGACTGCCATCAGCCTGGTCCAACAGCTTACTGGACCAGCTATTACCACCATGGATCTGATAGCTGGGAAGATAGATCTCTTCAGTACTTTTAATAGCAGCTTTCTAACTCACAATATATTGAGACAAGGTTGTTAGCTAGCATGTAAACAAAACCCACTAATTCTTCGTATTTCAGAAAAAAACAAAAAAAAAAGCAACAACAAAAACCCAAACAAAAAAACACAACCTGTTGTAGCTGGGAGCCCATAACATGAGCTTTCAGTAGTATTCATATACTGCTACCTTAAAAATGGGAAAACATTTAAGTTTAATATTTCAGCACCTGACATTTCCACTACTTCACAATAACAAGTCTGCTTCTGAAACAATTTTAATTTCTGATACTGAGTCTACCTAAAGGAATGTTAGTATCAATTTTATGGTTACTTATAGTAATAGCCATAGTCATCTACACTGCAAATCCCACTTGTACTGCTTGGCCAAGGAAGCAGAGCTGAAGGCCAAAAGAGTTAATGTTTTTTCTCCACCATTTCCTGGAGCATGTAGAAATCATTCAGTCATGCCAGAATAGAAATATGACCATCTATTCTACAACCTCCTGAAAGCCTGTTAGTACTAGGTGTAAGCAGAGATGAGCTAGCAAGGAATAGTCTTACAGAGGCCGTAGACACTACAGAGCCAAGAGCCTGGTCCAGCTTATTAGCCATAGTATAGATGGATAGGAGTATTCCTTATGATCAGCCTGAAGTTACAGAGCAGACTTACTCTAAGAGGTTAATGAAGAGGAGAGAATTCATTCTTTGGATCCATTTTATGGAATTCCTCAAAAAGCTGCACAAAGTATTGTTGCTTAGATTAGAGTCTCTGGTATCTGTACCCCAAACCTGAAATCTCCAAGCTATGAGTAGAAAGCTATATAGCCTCAAAGCAATGCCTGTGGAAGACAAAAGTCAATACTTGGCTTGACTGATGCAATGAATATACAGTGAATTTGAATAGTTACTTCTGTGTTTTCAATACCTTTCTTTACATTCAGCTGTTTCAGTTCCGATGCTTCAACTTTTGCAGATTTGCGAGCCAAAGTAGGGGTTTTCTGATAAACCTTCCAGAGCAGCAGATATTCCACACACATGGACATCAGGTTCCAGCCAGAAATGAATCCACAGCCAACCATCGGGGAGCCAAATGTCATTATCTGACCAACAGCCATTGGGGCCAAGATATTGGTCAACTGATCAATTCTTCTTATTGTGGCATTCATATCTGTCAGAAATTATTTGATGATATGAAATTATTGGTGAACACTTACAGTGAAATATTCACTAACATAACTGTGAATTGCATATGTATAAAGGTAAATCTACAAGTCTTGCTCCAACTTAACTGGTTCCAGCAGGAGTAACCAAAGGCACCTTCAGACTGTTTCAATGTTTAAGTTCACTGCAATCAACCAAGGTGTTCGTAAGCCAAATCCATACTCCTGCCAGTTTTGCCTGCATGAGGTCTTCCAGGTTTAGCATTCCGGGTTTACAATGGCAGCATAGTCCTGTTCATCATGAGATCAGATCACTTTTACACAGAACTGATACTGTGAACTCTGAACGCTATCCTTGTAACACACAAACCTAGCATGCACAACTCCAGGAATCTCATAAGGTGGAATTGTTTCTTGTGAAGACAGTAATCTATCTCCCAACACTGGGACATATATTCCTTAGCCTCCTCCATTTATTTCTAATAACAGGTGTCCACAGTACCACCATGGTAGCAGCAGAACTTTGAAATGGCTTTACATTTCCTTGTTAAGTCACGTTGGTTGATGGCAGCTGTAGGGATCCTTAGATCTTACTGCGCAAAGTCCTCACTCCTTTCTGGTCCTTTGATGTTTACAGTCAAAACAAGCAGCTCAATCTCAGCATAAATTCATCTTTCATTTGCTGCTGGGGAATGCCTCACCCTGCTCTATCTTATCTACTTTACTGTCATTAAACCATCTGGGTTCCTCTAAGTTTCCAATTAATAGTGCCATTCTTCCACTCCTAAAAGTTGCTAGACAGTCGTTTCACACATGAAGCCTCTTTTAGAGTCCTACTGTAAAATTAGAGCTTTTGAAGGGCAAGTGAAATTCTACATCAGTATGAAGCTGCTTTATTGAATCTGCAGATAATTACTCCTTGCCATTCAAAGAAACATTCAGGTTACTCTATTTCAAAGTCAATTCAATGTTAACCTAGTTAACCCTCAGTCAAATAGTTAAGTTCGATACTTGCATAATATTTGGCTTTAAAAATTCCAAGAACTAACCTTTGTTTTTTGAGTTATTTGTGGAAGGCTAATAATTCCACTCAGAAAAGGTACAAAGAGTGAATAGGAAAACTAATCAAGGGCAGCAAAGGAGAAGTTAAGGTAATCTTTTATTTCCTTATTCCACTAACTTGCATAACTAAGACTTCCCTTTGAGGAAAGGTTAACAGTGCAGAGATGGACAACAGTATTTGCTGCAAAGGCAGTGTCAGCACTTAATTTTTTTTTAGGTTAAGGAATTTCAGCAGTCTCCAGGTTACATCATGGTTAAACAGAAAACAAGCCTGTTCAGGCTGGAAGGGATGTTTTAGATAAATCTGTTGAACTAAGGTGCTTAATTCAGTGGTTGTTTTCATCCTTCAATCAAGTCACAAGAGAACTTACACTAACCTCTTGCCTGATTTTTTAGTACAAAATCTAAGTGGTCATACAATTGTGCCTGAGCTCATGAAGCAGTAAAGAGGCAGGACTGACTACCAGGCAGCAGTTCTCTGCAGGTGTGGTCTGTACTTTATCTCATGTGTGCTATGTGGGACAAGGATGGGGGAGATGATTTGCTGAGTAAGATCTGACACATGAAGGAAGTTTTAATAGTTCTCATTAACCTAAGACTTTTACAGACAGCTGCTATTTTTCTGCCTGTGATTCACATGCGTGAAGAAAGTTCACCTGTGCCACTGCTCTACAAAAGGCACGACCTAAAAAGGCACTGCAAGGTCAAAATAAAAGACTAGGGAGGATGATCTGCAGACTGGGAAATAAAAATAGGACACTTTTAATGCATCTACGAATTAGCCTTTCTTGGATGAGATGGGTAAATAATATTCCTTCATTGAAGATAAACATCAAGTAAAAACCTGGAATACAGGATTCAAATTTCCAAAAGGACTCTGAACTTTATGGGCAATTTAGGCACCTTTAACAAAATTAGAGTCCAGAAGCTGAAATGCTGTCTAAGCCTGAAGGTATCTAAACTGTGTCAGACTAAAACTTTACTTCCAGAGTTAGTGAGCTATAGAGGTCTTGGTAAATTTAAACTGCTCTGTGCCTTGTTTGCAGTTCAGTGTCCTCTATCTGAGAAGGCTGAAGTCCCCTTGTGGGGTTGATTCAGAGCCCATACAGCCCAACCAAATTCATCACAAAAAATGCTGCTTCCCACACTGTCTGTTACAATCAAAGGAGCAGCACAGCTGAAGACTGTTGTACACCCTTCGGTGTAATTTGCCTGGTGTGTCCTTGGTGAGATTCCCAATCTCTCACATCCAAGAAGTGTCATGACTACCAAGCTGCAATAGAATATGAGTGGGAATGAATTCTAATTGATACAATGTCACTGTGCAAGTACAGGGCACAGGGGGAAAGCAAACAAAAATATTTTCTAGGCAAAAGTCTTGAAAGTAGACTTTTGAGTCTGTAGTCTATGCTCAAAAGCACCAGATGTCAAAGGAAAGCAGAGTTTCCCATTCTAACTGAAGAAAAGTGTTCAGAGCTCCAAGTTAGATATCAAATGCTAGAGAAATGCAAGGTTTCAAATGTGCCTGCATGCACAGTATTACTTACTGGCAGTTTCCTAATACACCTACTTAACTGTTCTGGACTTCATTCTCATGCATCTTTCTTTGATCCCTATGAGAAGAGCTCAGTTACGCAAGAGGTCTCTGTTTCATTCCACGGACCTAAAAATAAAGTATTGCAACACTTGGCTTGTTCAGCAAGACTAGTTTTCCTAACAGAGCTGCAGCAGGACTAAGAGGAGGGCAAAACAAGTTTGGGGATGCCTAACTGAATTGTAATCACAACAGTAATTTGCGATCTCAGTAGCTGTAGTCCAGAGCAAGGAAGAGCAAAATAAAGGCTGCCCTTTTACCTCATGTTTTCTCATAATATCTGGAACTCCAAGATGCACTGATCTCTGTAAAACTCTGGTCTTAAAACAAAAATAAAATCAAGCTTGGAAAGTAAGACATGCAAGGTATTATAAAGGCAACATATTTCACCTGCCAGTTTGCTTCTGTCTTCCCCTGCAACCACAACAATCCAGTCCCTCTGAATTGTGATCGCTGTGGCAGTGCTGGCCAAATTGGCAATATTTGCTATTGTGATAACCAGGATATAGCACAAAGTCTAGAGAGATGAGGGGAAAAAGTTACAATATGAGAAAATGGATGGAGATCTCCACTTTCTACACAAGCAGAGAAGACTTTTACACTTGATTCCATACATTTTAGCATTGTTCTTCACACAAAACAAGATCAAGTCTACAATTCCTGGCAGAAAACAATCATCATCTCTGTTTACCTAACAAGTGCAGTTTCATTTGCCAGTTTTATCTCCCAGAAATGTCTATACAGAGAAAAAAAAAAATTCATCCATCTCCCATGCTCCCCAAAGTTTCTTTGTAAATTAATTTCTTATTAACAATTTCAAGCACTCACAAGAAGCCATCCGTGGTACAATGTCAAGAGCTGTGTCTTAAACAAGAAGATAATCATCAGGATAACCCCACACAGGATGACTGATGAATTCTGCACAACCAAGGATGTCTGGGCCACTGTTTTAAAGCAAACAGAGAGCAACAGTTATGAACGTAAGAATGAGCTAACTATAGCCTTAAGGCAGACATAATTAAGGAACACATACAGATTTATTAAATAACCTTATTTTTCTACTCTCCCCCAAAATATAAGTGGCAAAAGTATACTTCAGAGTAAATTATGAATCTTCCCTTGTCTTAGAGAAACAAACTAATGTCTAATGTAACTTTGTAGCTCTTGATTTACAGTCAAAGTAGATCTTCTCTCAATCTAAGCCCCTGTTTAAATGACGACAGTATGTTTCAAGTAGTAAAAACCTAGCTCAAGCCTCTAAAATTCATCTTCAACCTACCATGGAAGGGATACTATTTTGAAAATTTTTGGAAAGTAAAAATTCATTTGAAGAACTTGATCCCATTTTATTTATGAAACAGACTAGAGCATATATAGTTACAAAATGCAGAATGGAAAAGCAGTGTGTTTACACTTAAGGGAAAGATGTTTGTATCCAGACAGAAGACAACCAATAATACAAGTGTATTTTAGTGTTATAATGTAAAAAGAATTTGGCCTTTCGTCCTTAAAGTTACATACTTTTTTACCTTTTGTGTTTCCTTATATCTCTACACATCATATGGGTTTAGCCTGAGTAACAGACATATCATGACTTAAAACTGTTTTCCTCCTGTCTTTAAGAGTATCTTTGTATAACCATCACCACTCTGAAACCACTTAAAACCTTCTTTAAAGTGGTTTAAACCACTTAAACCTTCTTAAAAGAGATGACCAAGCCCCATTCTCATATTTGACTTGAGGAACTAATTCTGTCAGCTTCACCTTTTCAACATGAATTTGATCCATCCTTAAGTAAATAACCTGCTCTAGGCATCTAACCTTTGAGCCTGGAGTTTTTGTCCACCCAGTCTCCAATAAGGGCTCCCAGGAGAAGAACTGATCCTGCCACAACCAGGCCATAGACCGCAGTCAGGAGTAAGCTGTTTCCATACAGTTCCACCAGGAATACAGACACAGCAAAATGCCACATACGATCTCCCTTTAAGAGCAAGAGAACATACACAACATTACTGGTTGCACTTTAGAAGCACACAGGTTCACTATTTTACTAAAGCCCTGTCAAAAATCTCTACTGATGTAAGGGTTTGTTACACATACAGAGGTGGTGCAGGGTTTTTGGTGGTTGTTGGTTTCTTAGGAGGTTTTTTTGATTGCTACATCCTGTCACCATTGATTTTATCTCAGTATCACTAAGATAATCTATCCTAATCAAGTGGATCATTACAGCTTGTAATACCACAAATACAAAAATCCCAGATATTTTCTATTACTGGACAAAGTCTGTCACCAGGCACATCCAACAAGCCTCAAAAAGCTTACACAAATTCTCTGGCACAGATCAAATATTAACAACAGATTTACCGATCAATATTTAAATAACTTTTCAAGACAGCAGTTTGCTCTTAGATGATCAAAGCTTAAGTGCTGCTTTATAACACAAGAGTGAGTCAAGTGAAAACAAGCCATCCTACAATTCAGGATAGATATGGATAAATGTTAACTGAAGTTTCTGGAATCAGTGGACTTCAGCTGTTTTTAGTGTTAAGCACTGGCATATTCCTCAGAGGAGGTGGAATAGCAGAACTCATTTAACCTATTGTAAACCCACTGCTAGTTCAGACTAATTAGCCTATTGCTAATTTAACCTGGTGCTTAGAATACAACATGTTCATGTTCTGATACCACTTGCTACAGGTACGAAAAAGAAGCCCAAATTGTTAAACACATCCAAGTGAAGTAATTTTCATACTATTCAAAACATTTTTAGGTTTGCTAATAAATACATGGAGGTTTTTGTTGTCACATCTCACTTTACTTTTAAACATATTGCAAGCAAAACATGACAGAAAATGCTTTATGTAATCAGTAACAAAGCAGATGAAAAGAAATCATTCACACCATTCTAGGGCACACAGGTTGTTTAATAAGGGTCCCAAACATTAGTCATCTACAAACCAAACATGACACTGTTTTCTTCTGCTGCCTTATCTTAAATAAACAACTGCTATGTGATTCAGCAAAGAGTACAAATTTCTAAGGACCTCAAATATTCAGAAGGGCTGGGGGAGGTGTAACATTAAAGTACTTTTAAAAATCAAAGCCTGCCAAATCTAACTTACCATGTAACACAGCAATCAAGCGATACATAAAAAGCATAGTATTTGCAGGGTCAAAATAATTGCAAAGTGTGATTAGCCTTCAGTATAGTACAGACACAAAAAGCACTTGCCTTTTAATGTTATTTGAGTTCACTGAAGGAGACTTCTGTAAATATTGAAACATGTAAACTTTGATACTTGTTTCCTTAACCACAGGCTGAAAAAAATTATATTCCAACCATGGAAAGAAAAATTTCATCTGTTCAAATAAAAACCCCGGGGGGTTCTGTATGCTTTTAAAATTAAATCCAGTAAAAAATGCTACCATAAGCGTGATCATTTTATATGTCTCCTCTCGTATATTATAAACCATTTTTCACGCAAGAGACATCTAAAGCCTTCTGTAAGTATGTTCCACTTACATTCCATGGTTAGTCAGCAGAAATAGATAGAAAATATCCCTGCAATGAATCCACAGACATATAATATCCCAAGTCCAGCTTTCACTTAAACTTAGTATGACCTGAGGTGGTACTTTATAGAATTTCACTTAAAATACAGGCAGGTGAATTAACCCAGACAACTGTTTACTAAGCTAGAAAAATGAGCCAAAAATACTTTCATATTAAGTTTGGGATTTTCTTTATGCAGAGATGCTTTAGTTACTGGATTCTGACAAGATGAAAAAGGCATTTTTTAAAAAATCTATGCATGTGAAAGTCAGCACCAGTCACTACTGTCAGAGTGAAAAACTGAATCTCACTTCAAACTCATGGAAAGGTTCCTTTGACTCCAAAGACATCACGATTTTGTTGTACACTTCATTTAAAAGCCTGTGAACACTGTTAAACCTTATCCAACACATTTACCCAGAGTATCTTGATCAGGCCAACCCACAGGGATAATTTTAGGGGAAACCACAGCTGTTACAACCTGAAAGTACGATTTTCTTTCAAGAATTAAAAACCATGAAGAATAGGCAAAGATAAAGGAGAAGAACAATATTAGTGAATTGTAGAGCATTGCAGCAGGTATGTCATTTCAAGCTAAGATCTACTGAAATTTGAACAGCAAATATTGTCTTCAGAAACAGGCAGATCCTTGATTACACATACTTAGTCCCACCTTAAAATGTGGATATTTCAAAACTTTTAAATAGCTACAGCTGTTTAGCACCATTTTCCTTTTAAAGACAGCTCTTCCCCTTCCGTAATTATAATTACCCTTATAATCACCTTAAACTGAATGTATACAATCCCACGTCAGAACTGAGGCCAACTCACTGACGGCCTCCTGAGGCCTGACGGGCACAGATAAGGCTGGGAAGTTGCAACCAGCTGATCTCCTGGGAAACATTAAGCCTGACACCAGCAAGGTGAACCCAGTTCCATGCTGTTCTTTCTTTAGTGCTGAGGGATAGACTGCAACAGCATAAGGTCTGAGACTCCAGTTCAGCATTGTTGTCCAGCCTATCAAGATCCCTGAGGCCAGGCGCATATTCAAATACTTTACTGAGCAAGAGCCCAACAGAGTCTAGACTTTGTTCAAGTCTGAACATTTCTGGAGATGTGACATGTTTAACCATTTACAACTTCTCTTGGCATTTGGGAATGGCATAGTAACACAGAAACCTAACTAGCTCTCTCAATCACGGCAAAACCCCATTTCTCTCAGGTTTTGTATTGTGGACACAGCCGTTCTAAAACAAAGATGATTTATTACTTGGAGTTCTGAAGATTCAGGTATTTGTTTACTGTTCCTGGTAACAAAAACCTTCACACTACAGGAACACCAAAGCTTAAGGAGATACAAAAGCTGAAGTCCTGCACCTAGTTCTGTCAAAATAAGCTGCTGTAGAGTAACTTCTGTTGTTTGAGCAGATTTGGTTGGGGGTTTTTTACATAAAGATTTTCAGTACAAAACCCACCAGGACATGACCAGCAGTACCCCATTAATATTGCTAAACAGACATCTTGTAGTCTAACATTTGTTACTGTGTGCAAGATTGTTTTCTAACTCTGCTTTGTCACCTTTACTCAGGAGCTGAGAGCAATCCCACCGCAGAACTGTGAAGCACTGGTCAGAGAGGAGTAAGCAGGGTTGACCAAATTGCCAGTGAGGCGCTTTGTGGGCATGACTGACAAAAACTGTTGCACGCAACAATCCTGACCTCTAAAAAGCAGCGAGCCAAACAGCTCCTTCAATATTAACAACTGTCAAAATATCGCACTTGTTTAAACAAACATTTGATACCACTGGAAGACTTCTTTCACTAAGAGAAACATCAGCTTTCAGGTTAGCGAAAGCAAGAAGCCCCAGAGTTAGGCATGCAGTGTTGTAACTGTAGATCAGCCATTTGTTCAACACATACATCAAACCAGTTCAAGTGCAGGACCAAAACACAAAACAAGGAAAATGGGGGGAAACTTTCCATTTATTTTTGAATCAAGCCATTGTATGGAGACTTCAGATTGTTTTATAATACACACACATTCTTATTTTTATTCTGTGGAACAGAACCAGACTGTCTATTTTCAGTGCATATTTTAAGGTAGCTTTTCTTTAGTATTCCTCAAGTGAGTAAAAGCTGGTATAGTAAGTTATATTGGCACAGAAGGAAAGCATTTCAGGAGGCAAACGATTTTACAGAGGACAACTCATGCTTTCAACAAGTTAGCTAGCAAGTGGCAGTATTGAGGCCACTGTAAACACTGAGCATTTCGCATTAGTGTATACGAGTCCTTTACATATATGCTGCAATGGGCTGTCTCTCATTCTGCTCCTCTATAGGGAGTCTCACTAGTTCTGTAGTTATTTAAAAACACTAAAAGGCACAGAACCAGGCCCTCCAAAAATTGAGTACTGCAGCACTCTGCACTGAAAATAAACCTACTGCAACATCTCTTGTAAAGATTATGAAGACTTTTAACAGCAAAGTGTTATAACAAGACCTCTATGGTGGCGTGCTAGTTTGTGAAGATTTTTGGAAAATACCAATAAAGCTCAGGTAAATCATCGCCAGATTAATAAAATCCTACTTCCAACAGGGCAGTATTTTACTTACCCAAGTGGACAGTGCATGTCCAAGATAAAGAAGAAACTTTGCAGACGTAAAATAGGCAATCACAGATCCTAAATGAGAAATAAGAAACAGATGCTAAAGCAGATGCGGGCACATCCACCACATTTCGGTACAGCAGGCACGGTTCGCTGCCGTGGACACCGTTCTGAGAGCGGAGGCGCCACCGGGACACGCCGCGATTTGGTGCCCCCCACCCGCGGGCAGCCCCGCCCGGTCACTCGCGCCCGCTCCGCGCCCGGGAACCGCTCCGGAGGCGGCCCGTCCGCACTGACCGCCGCGCCGCCTGGTGCTGCA
>VZTG01004872.1:1329122-1373852 GCA_013397845.1 Melanocharis versteri | reverse complement strand
TTATGCGCCGCGGGCGGCGGGGACGCTCCGCCGCGGAAGGGCCGAGCGCCGCTCGACGCCCGGCTCGCTGCTCACGGCTGCCGAAAGTGTCGCGCTCACAGCCGGCGGCGCACCGCCTTTTGTACGCGNGGGGCACCGCGGTGGGACCCCGGCAACCGTGAGCAGGGCTTTCCATGCCATGGGCTCCTTAGTCCTGCCTCCGGCTCGGCTCTGTGCTGTTGCCTTTTTGTTTTCTGGCATTTTAAAAGACGTGACGTTCTTGAATATGCAGATTCAAGAAGCTGGGGGTGTAAGAGACGAGCCAAGTACCGCAAGCCCGTGGTTGAAACACTGCCAAGGACAGTGATCTCAATTCTGAGCTTCCAAGAAAAAAAAAAAACTAAACGGTACCAAAATTCAGTCTATTTAACTGAAATAGCATTTCTATTCTAATGAATATGGTGCAGAATTGACTCAGTTGCTGCTGGCTCAGGCTCTCTGCTTCAGATGAAGCATCCCAGTTCCTACCATAAATACTTTCTTTGCACACTATGTGACCTGCTTTTGCTCTTGACCACCACAAAAAAATTGCATGTTTACAGAACTTTAAAAATGGTCATAATGTACAATAAGCTAGATCTTTTTCAGGATACTATGAAAATATTTAAGAATTATCTGTCCTTGTGCGGTTGAAAACATAATGACTGTTCTTGGCTGCCAGAGCCGAGATGATTTTTTCATTGTGTAATACTGCAAAGTTCTCTCCTCTGCGTGTATAATTGCTTTTGGTTTGTGTTGTGGGATTTTTTGTTTGATTTTTTTTTGTTTGGTTGGGTTTTTTCCCCCCAAGTATATAGGGCACCCCAGAAGTAAATGCCTGACATAACAGACCAATAACCTGTCCTGGTGTTGCCACTCCTGTGATCTTGTTCAAAGTATTCTTACGTTAATTAGATGACTTTCTATGCATGAATCATGGATTATCCTTTGCATAATGGGAACTGTACCTTGGGAAAAAATAATTCAGAAATAAAATTTCATACAAACATAGGAAGCCTGAAATTGCTATTTTAATGGGATTGGTTATCCTAGGTGAGCTAAGTGCTTCTTCTTATGGTATATTCCTTAAAAATTTGCAGAAAATCTTTTCTCAGATTGGCATCAAAAGCAGAGTAAATTTTCTTGATGGTTTGTCTTATAAAGCCTTACTGCTTAAACTGTACTCTTCTGTACTAACAGCTAAAATGGTAATTACTTTTACTAAACCTTAACAATTTTAATATTATTAGCCCATGTTAAATAAAAACCCTACAGTGGATCAAAACTGATATTTAGTAGGTTTAAGTCTCTTAACTGTCAGTTCTTGCACTTCTACTGACAAGGGCAGTGTATTCCACAGGTAGACATTCAGATTAATTCGGGTCTAACCCCTGGCTGTTACTCACATCTCAGCAGGAAGGCAACGCAGTCTGGAGGAGCTCTGTGTGACAGAGGCCTGCCGGGCTCCATTGCAGGCTATCACATTGGACTCGCATCTTTTCCACCCCTGTCCTTGGTGGCACTTGTGGCCGCTGTTATGGTTTGGTTACTGGACGGATGGGGTCTGATCTGGTCTGTCAGGTACATAATGCACACGTGCGTGTGTGTAACACAGCAGCAGTTCATCCGGTAACACCAGGAACACTTACCAGCACAGTACTGCTGGTTAGACTTTTTTTTGTTACTAGAGAATGATGGGGATGAATTAGAGTTTAAATAATCATTTCTGATTGAGTGTTTGCTGAACTTTATACAAGTGCATTGGATTATATAGGTGAAATCATCATCTCTGCTATTTTTTCTACTGGTAATGACTTGGGTTTTGCTGATATTTAAGCTATGACAAAAGGCAAAGAAAACATAGAAAACATCCTTTGAAATTTGAAAAGCAATGGTTGCTATATCTCTGTGGGATTTCTCACATGGAAGAATGTGTGCTCTGTCCAGTGTGGTACAGAGTGAAGCCAGTGTGTGTCTGGAATGCTGCTGTATAGGATGTCAGGGGAGGCTGTATGGTGTGCACACTGTGAGGTCGGCCTGTCCTTAGTGCACAGTGCGTGATGCACATGACTGCACGGTGCAGGTAAACCATGCAGCTTGTCACTGCAGCTCACACGTGTCCCAGACACACCAGAGTCACTGCACACAATGACACAGGGTGCTTGCTGCCAGCAGGCACCAGCCAGAATTTCTTATATCCAAAGGCATATATTTTATATCCTTTTCTAACAATTTCCCTGCTGAATGTCCAGAGGTCTTAGACATATAGCTAAAAGGCCATAGCTGATTTGTGAGGCATTTTTCCTTTCCAAAAGCAGCAGAGTTGCCAGGTAGGGGAATTCATTTTTTTCCCCTAAATTTGCCACCGCTTTGCTGATGATCTTTCCCAACATGCTTATTAAAGTACGTCTGGGCTCAGGTTTTTTTCCCTTACAATACTGATGTCCAACATAATACAGTGGCTTGAGCACTTTGATTTTTACATCTAAGATGCTGCTAAAAAAAGTCTCAAATATTTTTATAAATACCCCACTAAATCCAAATTTTATTAGATTGCTTTGTGAAGCCCTTGTAAATATATTTTTTAAGATGCAGGTCTTTTTTCAGATTGACTGGCTCACCAGAGTCTTTTCACCACAACATTTACAGATTTCTGATGTATTTAGGGAGGTGTTTAATAGCTGGAAGTTGTACGAGAGGAGTTACCAGTTTTACTTGGTACAGCCCCGACTCAGCAGTCTTGCAGCAATAATTTACACAATGGCACAGCACACCGGCCATAGATTTGAGACCAGGACTGACTAATGGTCACTGGCAGAATGGACATGGAGACAAAAAAGTGGGATTTGAATTAACAAGACATATGTTATAGTTTTCCCAGCTAAAGTTTTTTCAGTGGATAAATTCTATATGCTTTCTTAAAAATATATTACTAATATCATTTCTCTAGTTATTATTTGAGTGAAGAAGTATAAATATGAAATTAGTTTTTAGATTTTTTTAAGTTTCTGATTAAAATATAAAAATAATTTCATTCAAAAGACATTCTTAAAAATATTTCTAATAAGACAGCTGTCTAGAACAAAAAAACTTATATTTAATTTTTCTGGCAACAAGGGCAACAATTCAACTATAAGATGTAAACAACTGAAAATATTTTCATTATTGGTAAGTGCATAACTATGATGGCAGTAATAGTCAAAGATACGCTTCCAGGAAAGACATAGCTTAAAAAATAAGAGAGGATATATTTTGGCTTTAAACAACTGCCCACATCAGTGGCAGCTTCTTTAAGCACTGTGCTTGTAATAGAGCTGCTGAACCTAGAACAATAGCAATTTTACCAAATAATACTCGGAATTGTCATCATGGTTTAACCAAAGAGGCATGAATCATAGTGAGGGACCTCATGCACACTCGGCTCTTACACTCAGCTGAGAGGTTTCATGAAGTTTAATTATCATGCTGTTGCCATACTTCATTAAGACACACCTCTTGGTGTGCAAAGTGGTTTTTTACTCATTTAGCTCACACAAGGCCTAGCAAAACTGGAAAGAATATATATAATCTGTGTCTTTTGAAGGGTGAAGCTCAGAAGCCTTTACTGCACTGCCCCCTGCTATGACTTAGGCATGGGAAGCTGTGGCTCTGCCGCTCATAACCCCACACATTCAACTCCCAGAACTGCCATCTCTGTATCAGCTGACACTCCAAGTTTGCAATGCTCTTGCACAGGGAAACAGGCAGAGGTGAGGTGGAAAAGTCTCCCAGGTTTTACCCCAGAACCGTTCATGTCACTTACATGGTAGCAATTTGAATATCTATACCTACTAATGGTCATTAACTAAATGTCTACTCCCTCCCACTTTCCCTAAGACCCACAGTGTGATGCTCCTGTGGGATGTTTAATTCAGACTTCAAAGTGACAGCTTCTGTCTCTCAGGGCTAGATGACAGACCAGTCACTTTAACCTGAAACAATCATTATTTTCAGAACCAGAGCTAGACTCCTGTGACAAACTCTTTTGAGAAAACCATCCAGACCTCTAGCAAATTCAGAATTGAGAGGTTTACTTGGAGAAGCTAGAATTATCTAGCTTATACACAACTCCAGCTCAGGGAGCTGAACCAGCTCTGTGCTCACATAAGCAAGCTAAGACGCTTGTAACTGATAAGTGATAGCCTGACTAGTGACCAAAACAACTTAAAATAATACGTTATGTGTTATTCCATATGTTATATGACAACTTGTTTCAAAAGAGACTCCTTTTGTCCAGTCTTTCTCAGTCATAAGAAAACACTGTACCCTAAACTCAAATAAAGAAAACATCTTGTACCAAATGAGAAAAAGGTAATTAAAAGAAGACACCACATCTGCTTAGGGACCAGTGGATGTTTTGCACCCAAATGTAACATTTCTGTAAACTGCCTATATCATACTGCACATTCATTCTCAAGAGAGGGAATTATTTACTTGAACTGGAACACTGTGTTGAGGAAGAGACTGAAATGGGTCTGCAGGGTAAGATAACAGCTTATCTGCAATTTAAGCTCATTTGGTTTGTTTTCTTCATTAGAACTTACTGCAGTTTGTCTCCTACTGGGTGTCATTGTTCTTTTACTAAACAATACAAAAATGCTTAATCAACAGTATTTTGTTTCCTGTGTGTATTTTAGTATGCAATATGAAAAAACTGGGATTTGTTATTTTTCCCACAGCCTTCTAATACCTATGAATTTTGCCTTTATTCCTTAATTCATTGTTAAGGAATTTTGATACATCCAATAAAATCAAATATGAAAGCAAGTCAGACATTATTTGTATTCCTTAAAAAAAAAAACTGTTAAAAGTAAAAGATATCCTTCTCTTAAATAACTCCTGTTGGAGGTTATGGTTGACCTCTTTAAGAGAGTCAGATTTTGACATTCCTGTTCGTCTTTCTGCAATGTTTTATTCTGATTCTATGCCAAGAATATGCTTAAAAACACATTTTTAACTTCAGGCACATGTTTAGTTTCCATTGATTTCAATGAAATAAAGAACAAACAAAAACATTTCTAGATTTAAGACAATGTTGAAAAACTTTTTGGAATAGAAGTGAATCAGGGAATACAAGTTTCTTTTGACCTGCCACTAGCTTGAACTCAACAACCTGTAGTATCAGTGATCCCACAGCAGGAAAAGGGAAGAGCTTCAGTTGCACGATCAATTTCTGTTTCTGGGTGTCTCCAGAACAGTCTTTATAAAAACATATTTATCTTTGGAGACCAAGATACACTTATGTTCAAACCACCCACAAGTTGAAAGCAATTTTTTGGAAGGCAAAGCGTAAAGTACAAGATGTACTTAGAATCATGTGATGAAGTAAGCATATGTCAGCAAATAAAATCTTTGATTTGAAGTGTTCTGCAGTTAAACAAATAACATGACCCTTAACAGCCATCAATTGTGTAGCTATCAATCTTGCAGGTGGAGCCCTTTACCCATGTACAGTACCCTGCGTGAACAGGGCTCTGCACTGGAGCATGACACTGAGCTAAACACATCTTTAGCAAAACCTGCAGAGATGAGTCTGACACACAGTTCTGAGTAGAAGAAAAACCTCATACTACTACCTGCCCGTATTTGATGTTAGACAGTGATTAACTAAGTTGCCATATCTTATTAAGAATAATAAGCCAATCTTTTTCCCTTTGCAATGTCATTACCATAGCCCTTTGGTGTTAGTGCTATATTGATTATTTACAATATTAACAACATAATAATCAAGTAATTAGTCATCATTGTACAATTACTTAGCTTTCAATTCTCATAAATCCTAACCCTAGCTTTTAAAGAGTAGTTTACCCATCAGACTCAATCAGATACCTCCTTGTCACTGATGGTATATGCCTTCACTAACACAGCAAACTTCAACTAGCTATTGTTTCAGCCAGGGAAAGCTGTTCCCATAGAAAGCTTTGTCCATCTTCAGGCTGTTTTCTTTAAGGGTGGCAAACACAGTAACCAATTTAAAAATTAAAAAATCCCCAAAACTTGAAAATTTAAGTTTGTTCTGAAATTTCTTGTATAAGGGCTCTAATAAGAACATTCATATTAATATTGTTTTGTTAATTTTCTGACTAATCTGAAGTGAAAGTTAAGATAATACCACAGAGAGTACTCTCTCTCTTTCGTTAATGACACCCAGGGCCTGAATCATATTCCGGAGACATCGCGAGGGAGACCCTGCAATGTCCGAAATGGAACGTGGAATCTGCCGGCACCAGTATATTTATGTAGTGTGCTCAGGGACAGGACACAAACTCCTCTGCCTTGGAAGGTTTTTCAAAGCCTTTGGCCCCAGAGGTGGTGTAAGCCATCAGCTTCAGCTCTGTGCGAACACTGTTCTATCAGAGCTGGAAACGTGGCTTACCTGTTTCTGCAGAGCTCTTTTTTTTTAAAATATCTTCAGCACAAATCTACTCAGTACCTTTAATCAGGTAACAAGAAAACTCAAATATGACTGATAGCTTGCTGTTATCTAATACTTCTCCACCCTATTATTATGGCTAGCACTCCCAAATGGATGAAATGATCATTAATAAATTAAGGGAACTGATATGGAAAGTTAGGAACATCATGGGGTCCTGGTCATATGAAGCCTGGCACGTGAGTCTTGAGGTAACAAGAATCCTTTCCTGACACATTAATGTCAGGAAAAAGGGAAAATATTTTCGAACGACTTAAAACAACTATGAGAAAGAAAAAAATCTGAAGAAGTTTGTATATTACTGCTACTGCAAAGAACAGATGTATAATAGCTAAATTCTTAAACTACACCACATGGGTTCACACACAGAAAACGTAAAACAATGGCAAGATCAAAGGATTTCAAATTGTCTCAATACAGTACATTGATTTTTTTTTCTGACCTCAGTTGGGACTGAGGGAGGGCTCTTGCTTCACTGCAGAAGAGGTTGACTTAAGTTGCTTTTCAAGGTAATTTTCTAGTAAGTAGTCTTTTAAATCTATGGGCTGCTCACTAATTATGTCTTCAGTCCTTTAAAACACATAACTGCCCATTACTATATTCAGTAGAAATACTCAAACATTAATTATGCACGTGCTTCCAAGTGTTTTCAGGATGAGAATCCATGCCAAAGTCAATTAAGTATAGGGCTCCAAAATGGTTGGGAAATTATAAAGGATAAACAGGCAGAGGATGTTTCTTAAGTGAAGGTGCAATTCTGGATGTCAGACGTGGTCAGAAGTATTGTTGTGATGTGTTTAACCTTGCGAACAAACATAAGAGTTGTTGTAACCTATAATTATGAAAGACAACGTTGTCACAATTAAACCTCTAACTAATGTCTATTTACACAATATTCACATCCATCCTGAGGAGCCCAGGTTTTTCATTTGTGAATTCCTTTCTTCTGTAGTCTTTCTGTTTTGACCACAGTCTTATTGCCAGCAATCGATTTCATACCTCCCCTTGCAAAACAAGTGTTTTGTTTATGCTTTGTCCGTAACAAGTTTCGAGACAGTGATTAATTTAGATGAAAAACTGCACAGTGACTACATGTTATGTAGGGTCAAAATAAGCTACCTAAACATAGGCATCTAGTTCAAGAGACCCTGAGAATGTAAAACACCCAAATGGCAAATACAACATGGGTCCTGTAAAAGACCTGAGCTCTACAGGTGTATTAATTGAGTGGCAGTCAGGATAGCCTCGGTCATCTCAGATGGTAATAGATGTCTAAATTTGGAAAAACAAATCAAATTCCTACTCTATAATAACCATACTGAGGCTGCTGGATCCTTAGGACAGCATGTGCTTATTAGGATGGCAAATTTTTGTCTTTTTCTCAGTACTTTGCCAATATTTCTATGCTGAGACTCAGCAGCACTTCTGCACTAGGTTTTACAGCAACACTGGGGAAGAACATAGGTTCAGGGAGATTGAGAGCCACGTTCAGTTTTCCCAAATCTACTTCAGTCTTTGTGCCCAGCATTTTCCACTGGAAAACCCTACAGACAACCAATTGAAACACTATCACTTAGTTGCAATTTGTATGGTCTGAGTTTGGCCTTACAAAACTGTCTCCAGGATGATCCCATGGAGCCAAGAAAAGCCTTGGATGGAGTCTTAGTGGGGAACTTGTCCTGACTGGTTTTTAGGAGGCAGTCTGAAAGGAGAAAATGAGGCCTCTACTATATATGAGCTTCTGCTCTTGTAGTGAATTGTAGTTGTAACTGAATAAGGTACTGACTAGGAAGGTGAGAATCATCCCAGATTGTCCAAGGGAACATGCCTGCCTTCATAATCATTATTCCTTAGATAATTAAATACATGGATATAGGCTGTGGGAATCACTGTTTGGAATAAAATAGTTCAGATCCTTAACATTTTGTACAGGAACCTAGACTTGGAGATTTATAGGAAACCATCAAAAGACGTATTTCATTAACTGATTCAAGACATGAGATCCATTCTTCTGATTTGTTAGGTACAGCCATTTAATTAGAAAAAGTACATCATTATGCCCTGATATGTCAAATTAACAAATGTAAGATTCAGTCAATTCAAGGTTTATTACTTTCTCTAACATGCACAGTCCAAGGATAGGACATAAGGGGACAAGAAAGCTGGGCATTTACTTTAGTAGGGAAGGATGAGGGAAGAAAGAAAAATGAAAACTGTACCTGCCAATTTGCACATGATCTGATCTCCAGTGAGGCCTGCAGGAAGTAGAAGACAAATGGGAAGCAAGCAAGCAAAACCAAAAAAAAAAATCAAGTCTTTGGCACACAGGAAGACAAGACTGAGAAAGAGACTAAATCCAGCGACTGACCAACAGAGCGGGTGCCATGCCCTTCTGGATTTTGATCTTAGATTCTGTGCTGACTCACCGTGTGGCCGCCAACCAATGGCTCCACCTTTATGTTTCAGTTTCTCATAAGCAGGCTGGTGTTTATCTATTAGCCTTACGGACTGTTGTAAAGATAATTAATAAATGTTTGGAAAGTACTTTGAAGATGAAAGGCCAAATTCACAGTAGGAGGGCATTGAACTGATTTGCTCATTCCTTTGTGGCAAAAGCAGTCTATACTTAGAGAAAGCAAGCAAGAAATTGCCACTTGTTATTGCCATCTACTCCTTTGTCTACCTATTTTCACGTATTATTATACTCTGCGTTTAGCTAATGTTTGATTCAAGCAAATCATATGTGTGCAACTATTTATCAGCTAAAGCTAATCATGTGCCCAACTGATTGTCAGATTAGATTCCAAGTGCAAATGGTGTACAGAGGACTGTCAATTATCATATATGTGACAAATATATTTAGCATTGGTCATCAGCTCTCTGAAGTTGGGACCATTTTTAAGGTTTTTTTCTACTTAGCATCAAAGTAAACTGTTGATGGCAGGTGTTTGTTAAAATTTTGTATTATTAAAATATATTTATAAAAATCACCACAAACTGACTTTCCCTAACGATTCCTTTGCTCAAGGCTGAAGTCTTTCAGGAAGGCGAAACAGTCTTATCTGTTAGGCCATTAGTGTTTTATGGGTGCCATAAATCAACTGCAATTTCTATCCAACTTAATATGCCTGTCTTTTCTATGAGTCTCCTTAAAGTTTTGTGTGTCAGGTTTTATAGATTCAACTACCTATGAAATCACAACTTGACCTAATTTGGTAGTGTTGTGTAACAGAAGAAAGCTCACTTGAGAAACCTCACTAGCCATCCTGAAATAATGTTTAATTCTAAACTATTCAAACAAATGATTTCATAAATATTTTGAACTATATTTTTAATTTGTTGCCAATTAAGATTTGCTGTGTTTGGTCAGGTATTACCACTGACTTAAGTATATTACCATGATCTATTATAGAAATAGAAAAGACAGCTATTCAGTGTGAATTAGTACATGAAATACCAGATATACCACACTAATCAAGTGATTAGTTCTATTCTGTTTCTACTCTACATAATCAGTGAATAAATAATTTTTTCATTCTAAGGAGAACTAGAAAACCTCATGAAAGACCAAAATGTTATTAAATTCTGAGACAAAATTTACTTTTATGGCTTAATACATTTCTAGTTTAGGGCAACCCAGTGAAAAATAATTTGCCATCTCTGCAAGATGTTCAAATCTGAACAGAACCAAGCACACGTATAGATTTTGTAAAAAAAGACAGCAAGTTGTAATTATTTAACAAACAAAAGAACAGCTAGTTTAAAAAATAGTGGCTGCATCTCCAAAGTATAGAACACAATCACTACTTTTCAAGACCACGTATAACATGACTTCAGAAGTTGCAGAAAGTGACATTACATCTAAATCTCCACATGTGAATATGAAAGAAAAACAAGAATATTTTTGTGGCTTAACAGGCTTAACTGAAAGTTGGATGGAAGCACTGATAATTCACTGCTTGCTTTCTCCCTCCTGATACCCAAATGAAATTATACAGCAGCTTGCTAACCAGTAACCCCAGTAATCTTGGATTCCTCCTGCCTGGGGCGCTGTCACTGATGCAGGGGGCACCTATAATGCAGCCTCTCACTACGGTCTCATTCTGGCACCATGGAGTCGAGCAGCAGCTACAGAGCCTGGCTAGGGAAATGGGGTCCATGCTCAGAAAGCTCGTGTTAAGATTTATGCTGCCAAACCTACTGGTACCAATGCTGAACTAATGCTGCACAAGCTACCAACTCCAGGAAAAGCATATCAATAGCTTGTTAATTTTCCTTTAAGCTTTATCAGCAGCTCAGTGGCAGCAGAGTGAGAATCCACTGGTCAGTCTATTTTTTGTTCTGTCGCAGGGGGTTTTTGTGTCTTTCCAAACAAGTGCATTTTTTGTCTTAATTTTATGTGCTATAAAAAGAGAGATTTTCTAAAATCTTCTAAAATTTGTGGATGAATAGTGTCCTGCACAGTAAATTCAGAGCACTGTCATATGCAGGCATGTCTAGTTTTATGTCTGCCAATTTTGCCATCTGTAGAATGAGGATTATTTTATGTGCCACTAAGAGGTTGAATTAATGGGTATTGGTCAAGTATTCTGAAAACTTGAAAATGGAGACAGCATTCAACAAGTTTGCTTATTAGTTTTACCACATGCATACTGCATAAAGATTAACTCTACAGAGAGGCCAGGGAGCAGAAGGGGAACAGCAATGTTATGGTGCCCAGGATGATATTAAATTAATGAGCATTATAAGCAGATGATACTTTATCAACTGACTAATGTTGTTTAGCTATTTGTTGAGAATTGGTTTTATAGAAAATATGTAATTCAGTTTACAGATCTACTGTACTAAAAATGAGCTCCTCCCCCAGTGGTACCAGTCAGGTTCCTTTGTGGCAGGATGCTGAGCCCTCCTTAAAATCCAAGCAAAAAAAAAAAAAAAGTTTGCAGGCAGTTTGCAGGACTGACATGATATGATTTGTCCTTTATGAGGAAAAGTCACATTGTTAACACCTAAAACATATGTTTGCACACTGTCCACAGTACTGGGTGCTCCTCAGTTGGACAAAGTATTGGGGATACCACTGTATTTTTCTGGACCTACTTGGTTACTATATATATATATATATATATATATATATGTATGTTACAATAGCTGTTTAGTTAATTCAACCACCATTTTATATATATTGATATATAGATATAAAATTAGCTAAGAGCATTGGAGCTTGTCACACTGTAAACTACTGACCAGTTAATATCCAGTGTGTCTGACCTTATTACAGCTCCCCAAGGAAAGAAGATCCTTGTGTAATGAGTAAAGAGGTGCTGAGTTTAGTCAGACATCACTTTCCCCGAAGGTGGTCAGAGCCCTCTCCCGAGTGCATGCCTTGCATGTGTTTGCCATGTGCTTTCTGATATGCAACAGCTTTTAGGTGGGCAATCTGCACAGGAATTGTGGGATGAAGTTTAGCTTTTAGAGCAGTGACTGCGCAGTCGTACAGCAAAGTGCATAGCTGCAGGATCAGAGGGGACAGTAGGGAATGCGGAGTGAGTAACAGTAACATCTGAAATGCAAGACGCAAGTCATTTATTTTAAGTATTAGAAAAAAATGGAAATTAAAGAATGGCTGGAGTAGAACAATGGAAGTGGCTTCACTGGCCACGCCAAAGCAAACAGTGTGATAAAAGCATGAAAGGAAGAAAAACAGATTAATTGATCTCAGTACAATTGTCAGCATGGAAGAAGTAAGGAATTAAACTTTGGTAATTAAGCATGTGGAAGACAATAAGGCTTCCTGCAAATAAAATGATTATGGTACACGCTGTCTTTGTTCTCTCTCTCTACTATAAGCTCACAGAAGTTAAACAGGTTGCAGTCTTGGGGCCAACTCATAAGTACAATCTTTGTACTGGAGTCTGAGACAGATCAGTAAATATGGGAAAAGGGGTTTAAGTAGGATTCCACACAGGTCATCTCACAGAAGCAGGAGATGTGAGCAGGCTTATTGGAAAGAAGGGTCACAGATTAAAGGAAGATCTTGCAGGTAAGCATTAGGCTACATTGTGGCAGGTTTTATGGGCCTTGTGAGATGCTAGACACTTTCAAGCTTTTCTTGATCTCAAAGATTTGGAATACTAGGACAATTCATGTTGGAAAAGAGCTCAGAAGGTCTCTTGTCTATTCTCCTGCTCCAAGCAAAGTCAGCTATGAGATCAGGTTACTCAAAGCTTTATCCAGTTAGGTCTTGAAAACCTCCAAGACTGGAGACTGCAAAATCTCCCTGGACAACCTGTTCCACTGCTTCTCTATCATCATCTGCATCTTCTTTTATCTCATCTGAGAAATTAATTAATGCTTCCAGTTGCCAAGTATCTCCTATATCTGTTCCTGGTTCATACTCATTGATAGTGGCACCTTAGGACTTTTTATTCTGCTAAGGAGGCATAACTAGATGAATTTATTTTTTTTAATGCCGTTCATACAGTACGAGCTGTGGCATTGTGAGAAGAATAAGAGCTAAGGAAGATGATGCTGTGCTATAAACTTAACCCCACACCTTTGTTCAGGGGATCATAAAGCATTAGAGGATGGCCATGTTATGAACAGTCTCACAGTTGGTATATTTAAATTCTGTAGGCTAAAAGGCTCCAGTGTCGTGATTTTAGGAGAACCACCTGACTTCTGTACAAGCTGAAAACATTCTCACTGTCATCAGAACAAGGATTTCAGTCCCCAGGGATGTTTTATGAAAGAAAAGAAGCAGCTGTACAAGCATTCCTGCCAAAATAATCAACAAAACAGTAACTATCAGTAATTGGAGTACATGGCTGTATATTCTGCACCTAGAGAACTGCAGGAAGTCAAAATGAGAGCAACAGCTGTGGAAGAAGTAGTTAAATCATTAGGGAAATAGAAAAGGACAGCAAGATACTCCATGATAAAGATTTTTATTAATTTTGAGGTATGCCTTTGTGCCCTCTGAGACAGAGGTCAGGCTGCTCATCACCTCAGCAAATTAAAAATCAGCAATGTCATTTGAGTACCAAACCAAACAATGATAAATGTTCTTCCCACACCTATGCACAGGGTGTGGCACTCTGATCTTTCATCAAATCTCTGTTTGCAGGAAAACAGCTTGCTAGATAAAGCTACTGCCTAGTAAGAGCCTTTCATAGTGTCCACTCTAAACCTGGCCGGGTTACCCAGGAAATTTCCTCCAATGAATAATCCATGCTGTCTGAAGCTGGCATGTTTTGTATAATTCTGTAGACACTGCAGTGTGCTCAAGGACAAAATATTGGCCTGATTACACCACACTCCCTCCTCAGACATAATCTAGAATTTTCAGTCAGGATGTTGCAGCTGTTCCACCGCTGTGCATTGCAGTGTTATGCAATAATTAAGGCCAGGAATGGAGATTACTTCATACCTAATGCAGAGTGGGTGATGACTTTTAAAAATCCTCAGAAGTTTTATTTTACAATTAAACAATAAGCAAATAAACACATGAAGCAATGACACTGAAGTCAAGCAGGAAGGCTGTTTAATGACTTTCAAATATGAAGAACTGAAAGTAAAGTCTGTCATCAAATTACAATAACACATGGAACATGAATTAACCAGAGTTGAGTTTACCAGAAGTATTTCACCTATTGGATCATACAGAAGATGCTCCACAGGCAGTGAGAACTACTTGATCCAACCACACAGTACACTGATGAGAAACAAACCATAAAGAATTAAACAATAAATGCTGCTAAATAATTTTTCTATGCATGAGGTCTGTTCTGCAAATCAGAAATTGACAAATATATAATAAATAAACCCTTGAAAAAAGACCTATTTAGTAGCTACAGATATATTGCAAAATCTCACTTTTAAAGATGAACTAGTTAGAAAAAACATTAAAAATTGTATTAATGTCTAAGCAGAATTCCCTGTAGTTGTATCTCAGTAAAAAATCTAGTAAATGCTTCAGTGGAAAAATAAACAATGTTCTAATGCTAAAAATGCAAATGCAACGAACTTCAGGGAATCCGGTTATTTTTAATTAGTTATGCTAATTAGCACAGTGAAAGCCTCAAAAGTGAAGGTGCTAACCAAAGCTTAGCATTGCCAACTGCCTATCTCCTGATACAAGACAACTGAGACTATACTGGCATTTGTGCAATTGCTTTAGTCCTTAACAGTCAGCAGTAGTTAGTATAGTGCAAGATACAGTGCCTTTTTGTTGTTGCTGTTCGCTTCTTGAAAGGAACATTTGATCCTGCAGTATAAGATCTGTCAGATTCACCGAAGTTCCTGACATTCTGGCCTGCCCTACAACAGCCAGCAGCACTACAGAGCAGATTTCAGTAGATGGACAACTCACTGTTCGTTTTGCACACACAACTACAGGAGACTTAGAGGCTTAAATTAATTCCCTTCCAACACTTACTGAAGCATGAGATTTCATTCTCCCTATTTAACTGTACTCTATGACAAAAAAATACCATTAGTGCTCAGAATATCAGTCTACTAAAAAAATCAGCATTTTAAAACTAGGAATTTCTGTGGCGTTACATTTCACTTACCAACCATGTGCAAACATAAATATTTTTAGTTCTAAATATATTAAAACCCAACCACTCAGTCCTTTTTCTGTTATGAAATTAAACCTAAAAGAGGCAACAATCTCTAGTATTTAGATGTCTCTTTCAACCATTTTTCCAGTTCTGATAGAGCTGTAAATAACGCTCCCACATATCAAACACACAGTACACACAGTGAAGTCTCAGATCAGAAAGAAAACTACTGTCAACACTGTTAGCAAACATCTTGCCAATCATCTAGCAAGTATTTCCTCATTTTTGTTCTGCACAGGGCTAGATATGTAGGCAGAATAGATGGTGCAACCTGTCATTAGAAGTTCTGCTGGGAAGAGGCTGAATACTACAAACCTTCTCTTCCTCCACTCCCCCAAATCACTTCCCTATCTACATGTCAGAACACAAAACCTTTACCCTCAGTCTCCTCAGCTTTGTCCTCAGCATCAGAATATGAGACACACTCACAACTCAGAAATGGCTAAAAACTGAATTGTCCTGTAACTAGAGTCAAATCTTCAGCTTTCTTCATCAGCTACATGCTTACCTTGCATTTTGAAAATCTAAAAGCAGCTTGAACACTGAATATACTATCAAGATAATATATTGAGGTATACATTTAATACTGAATATGCTTGCCAAGATAAATACTAAGATATCCTGCATGGTTTTGGAGCGGAGTAGTCCCTGAAAGAAAATAGGAAATCAGATGCATATTTAGGTCTGATTCATTACCTGTAGAATTGCCCCCTTTGCTGTTCTGTTTGTACAAATCTTAATTTTGTACGAGTGTTAACTCACCTGAGTTTAGGTTTTAATGTCTTCTGTAAACTTGAAAAAATATTAGTTGAGTTATCCATGATGACTTAAAAACTTTTCAAAACAGCATCTGGCATCCTCAGAGGTCATCATGACTAAGACAAAATTGTGTATTGGTAGGCAAGACAGAGCTAGAAGTGGAGCCAGAACAGCATCTCTTACGGCATAAAGCTATTTAAAATTCTTTCTGTTCTCCTTAAGGGTTTATTATTATTATTATTTATTTGCAGGGGTTTCTATGATACTAAGTGCTTAGTATCATCTAACTTACTCATTTGTCCTTATTTGACAACATAAATACATATGAAACAGAATTCTACATATAAAAAAATGCTACTAACAATAAATAGAATATCTAGGATTATTATCTAATAGAGTAGGCTTATGTGCATATATATAACCTTGTATTTCTGTATTCACAAACTTGCACACACTTAAATTTATACAAATGAGACTAAAAGTTTGATTATAGCTAATGAAAATCCTCCAGCAGCAAGAAGTTCAAGACTGTGCTGGTTAAATTCCCTGCAAGAAGAATGCAATAACCCAAACAGTTCTTCACCAGCTAAACCTTGCTCATCTCGCTTAACTGTAATCAAGTTATTTGATTCAAATTATCTACAAGAGGAAAGCAGCCGAATTTAGCTCTGCAGAGTACTATTCATTTAAACAAGCAAGATGCAGATCACATATCCAAGTTCTTCTATAATAAGATGATAATGACTAATTACAGTTTAAAATAATAAATACAAGAGTAAACAAAAAATAAATCCTTTTTATGATTCTTACTCTGATCAAGAAATGCATTTCATTTCCCAGTGTCATCTCTGAACAAAATTTTCCAATTTTTCACTCATTAAAATAATATATTTTATTCTCCAAGGTGTTAGCTGTTTTATTAAAAAGCTAAAGGTAGAGCACTAATGGAGGAAACATACAGTCTGCTGCAGTCTAGTTTAGTGCATGACTGAAAATAAGCCTGACAAAGTCTCCTGGCAACACATTGTGGAAAACAGTAAACAAATAAGTGTAGGTTACATGAACAGTAACTGAATGCTAGAGCCTTCATTTCTTAGCCAAAAATACTTCCAATGGCTCTATGTGCAGCTGAGGAGCTGTTGCATCCATTTCAGTAGCAAACAATGTGTGTTAGGCTGTATACAGTGAAATTATTTAACAGAGGATTAAAAGTCAATTAAATACTACAGATAAAGAGTAAAATTTAAAAAAAAAGAAAGAGCAATTACTGTCTTCCTCTGATTTTAAAGAGATCATGACCTCCTTCTAGATAATACAACTTTTAATCAGATATCTTAATGTAATCTCTGCAGTAGCTGTGTAAGTAACAGGGTAAATCTGATAGTTGCAAGGACTGTGACGCCTTTTCAGCAGGTGTTGGCCAAACCTGCTCTAATTGTGCCGATTACTGTATAAATTCTAGAACAGTTGTGACAGATTTATTACTTTAACTCTGCTTACCACTAAGCCAAGCACAGCCTGTGACACCACTGTTCAGGGGCTTAGATACAGGGGTTTTTTCCTACTGGGACAGAGAACTCAAGAACCCCTGCAGTCAAATCTTAACCATACTCTGTGTCTAAGAATTGCTTTAAATTTTGAATTGTCTTTTGAGCTCTGAACACTGTCCATAAGAGGATTTTGACCAATTCATTATCTCCTGGATAATCATTTTTCAAGATTTCACTGAGGATGGAAACAGCAGAGAAGGCTAAAAAGATACAAAGAAAGTAAAATATAGTTGCCCATTTTCCCTTCTTTGGAGAGAACTTTCATCCTTTTGGACTGGAATAATTCCAGAAATGTATGTTCCTTCATTACAATTTATTGTCATGCCTCTCTGTTTGTTCTGGTCTGGAGAGAATCAAATGTAGTCACATCTTGTTCATGTTGCTTGCAATTTTACCATTTTACTAACGGCCACTATAAATTTTCCTCCTTTATGCCATGCAAACTGATGCCAACATGACTGTCACTTCAACCTATTGAGACTGTAAGCAAAATTTGGCAAAGGTTGTTTATTCTAAATTCAGTATTCTTATTTCTGACTTTCACTGCTAACCAAGATCACTACTTCTGAATAAGTCTGTCAAGTTACACTAATACTGTCATATTTAAAACCTTGCAAAAAGGTTTTAAAAGTTTGCTTTAACAGTATTCACTGAACTTGCATCGTGTGTAGGCTGAGATATTAACTTAGAGGTATCTAGTGCTATTTTGGGGTTGTTTTGTTTTCCAGACAGCTACTGTACTGATTTCTGAAGTGCTAAATACCAGTACCTTTCTTTAAAGAAATGTCAGAACACTAATAAAAAGGATGTTACTTGAATGTTCAATGTTACAAAATTGTGTGATTTATCTAGGCTACCTCTCTCACATATGGTAATGTATGTCAGTGGCAGAAAGACCTTAATTCTATTACCTAAATTACTGTTAAATTCAGAGCCATGGGCAAAGTTTTGTTAAATATTCAACAATTAAAATATATACCAGGAATTATGCAATGATATCTCTCCCTCCCTTGTGGTTATTCTTGCTCCAAATGATGAATTAACATTTCAAAAATCAGCACTGAAAATACCAGGAATGCAGACAGCATTACTGCATTTTAAGTAACTGTATCAGATACAGATAAGGCAAATATTCAAAGCCTGTCAGCATTTTCATTGCTGGTTTCTCAGTTCTAGTGGTTCTGACTTGAAAGAGGAGGAAATCTTTTGAGGGCTATTACTCCACCTAAAACATGAGATTCTTACACCTCCTACTGATATAGGCCCTTCTTCCTTAATTGTGACAGCTGTAGTTGCTCCAAAACATGTGTTAAAAGTGGCAAAGTGTATAGTATCAGTGATGGTGTTTCACAGAGGAGTATTTGGGAAAAGCAGTTAAATCTCAGTGATGTTTAGACTATAAATAAGATGACAATCGTAGTAAAGCTTAAGGCACAGCAACTTGCAAACAGGGAATTTTGCCTTTTTTCATTTTATGTCAACATGACAAATGCAAATGTTTTGTTCTGGGATAACCCAAAATAAATGTTTCATGAACTCTTTTCTGTGAGCTTTTCTGTCAGAGATCACCTAGCTGTGGAATGCTTAGTCTGCTGCTCCATGAGAACTTGATCAGAATATTTTCTTTCCAGCTACTGAGATGAAGGGTCTAGGTTGCCAAGCAAGCAGGAAGGTTTAAAACAGTCAAAATAAAAACTGTGATAAAATTAAAATAGATACACATTTGCCATTCAGTGCAGTGAATATTTCTGTAATGAGTAGTTTTCTGACTGTGACTTCAGAAAGCAAAACCAGCCCCACTTTAAGTATGGAAATAGTAATTCAAACATGGAAATACTAATGCTCATAGGTGGAAAGTAAATAAAAGCCAGGACCTCCAAGTTCTGTTCCTCACCCTGCCGAGTCACACAGCTTTGGCTTAGATTCCCTCTCTGTACTCATCTATTTCAGTCAGGCATTTTGTGTTCTGTGGACCCTGAAAGCACTAAGTATCACATTCACCATTAAAGGATGGTGAACAAGTATAACCCTCAAGACTGAAAGTTCTACTAAGGGTTCAGCTTTTTTGGGTCCCAGGTTTTTTTGCCATGTGTGCAGGCTGATTTGTACCAAAACTTCGAATAGAGAGAAGAAAAATAAAAACAAAACTGGAGAGGAATAAGGACAGTGGGTAACGGCGTAAATGGGAAGACCTCAGCACTAAGACAGAAAGAATGAAGTTTAAAAGTAAATGAAGCCCAACAATCTGTTTGATAACATGGCCTCTGGCATATTAGAATTTGAAAACCTTAGTGTTTCCTTTCAAATAACTCCCATCTCCAAACCTGGAAAAACAATCTCTCTCCTTGATGTCCAAGTGGCTCTATCTGCCCAGCAGCAAGACATAAGTCCAAATGTATGTGACAATGAGAACAAAGGCGCAAAAAGCACATGAGAGCAACACGTTTAATAATACAACCTAGGCAAGATCTTAATCCAACTGGGCACCTTAGAGCAAACAGCCTTACCTTCACTCTTGCCTCAGAGAGCCTTGCAAGGGTATTATGCATTTCCCCCTTCCTCCAGCCTGCCCAGACATGTTTTGCTCTCCCCAAGCTCACACTTAGGCAGGTCTGTTGTGTGCCTATGGAACATGCTTTATGGGGTTGTAACCTAGCTCAGCCAAAATTGCCAAGTCCCTGATTCCAGGAGACCCACATCATGGGAGCAAAAGCAGGATGCTTCTTCCATGCATTCAGCCTATCCTGCTCAGGCCTGCCTACTCCTCCCAAACAATCTAATCTCTGGGTCTTATCTTCCAGAAAATATCAGCTGTACATAGTATTAAACACAGTACTTACTGTCATGGAGGCACTCCCAACAGGAAAGAGAAGCAAGCCCATAATCGTCCCTGCAGTCTTCCCCAGACTTCTGAGCTCAGCTTCCAAAAAGCAGACTTACTGGGCAGGCTGACTCTTCACTCAGAGTGTTTTTGGTGCGGTTCTCTTTTCCTTTTCTCATCAGGCAGAAATAGTAGCACTGATCTGATTTTATATCAAGATGCCCAATCCAAGGTAATCCAAATGAGGCATCTGTCTATCCAACGTTCCTGAGCAGTTCTAAGTCTCTCATATCCCTGTTCTTTGGTGGCACCAGCAGAAGAGCTTCCAGCATCCCTGCACCAGACTTCCATCTTCATACTGCAAACAAAATTTTTGTTTTGTAAGATAGAGCACTTGTTTTTTTAAGATCCCTGAACATTCACTGCTCAAAACGTGTATCTGGAACCCTGATCCCATATTCAAACCAGACACACCCAAGAGACAAACCCAAATCCATCCTTTTAGTTCTGCATTTCTAAGTGAAACTGGCACTAACATGAACTTAACTGTCTTTTAAAGTCTAACAAAGCGCACAACAAATTTTTCTGCACTAAGGAAGGAAAAAATATGAAAATTAAGGGTCAAACTGTCTTCTCAACTACAGCAACATAAGACCTGGAGAAAGGCTCTTGTATTCATTAGAGTTACTTCAGTTTTCCATTTAAGAACAGAGTGGACTTGGAAAAGTCTATTGTTAAATCCTCTCTTACTTAAATCATCAGATGAAAGACTGCTGGGAGTATTTTACAAATAAGCTGTTTGGTCCAGCACTTTCAGAAGCTTTGAGGTATGCAATCAGATTGTAAAAGCTAATGAGAGACTGATGATAGTTCTCAGCTATTTTGACAATAGCCTTAAAATCCTCCATGTGAAAGTGATGAAATTCTTTTAGTTAGAAAATTAATATTTTTATGCTTGTGAGCGACACAGAATTTTTGTGCAAAAGAGTCCTCAGATTGCTTTAACAGTGTATCAGAAGTAAAGTGCTGAAAAAACCGATTGTACTTCAAGACCATAAAAGTGCTCAAACTTCTTGTTTTACTTGCAGTGACGGGACTTTTAAAGTAGCATGATTATAGGCTTTGCAAGGTTTCTTGTGTAATAGACAATCTAGGTACTTAACCTAAGGAAACAAACCACAACTTTGCCTAGATTCCAATATATATATCCAGATCCCTGGCTGTGTAAACTAACTTAACTCCATTCAAATCCTGATGTCTCAGACAAATTAGCAGGATTACCATAAAGCAAACGCAACTAATTTCAACCATTTGAATTTTCTTAGACTGGTATAGATTAGCAAATCATTAAAATATAAGTTCAATTGTGAAATTAACACAGAGATTGATGTTACACCTCAGAATCTACTCATGTGGATTATGATACAAAGTCTGAATAAAAAATAACCCAAGATCAGAACTGAGGATGTTCCAAAACAAACAAAAACCTACGTAAATGCAGTATCCTCTGACTGTGCTTTCCTCTTTCCAAGACCTCATCCACCTGTCTTACATGGCTGGCCCCACTCTCCTTGTCTGTCTCTGAGCAGCCAGCACAGTTTCAGCTTGCTCTCTTGTGGCCAACATTAGAGCTACAATTCCCCTGGTGCTATTCCCTTCCAAGGACCTCTGTGACCAGTTCTTCTAAAGCATGACAAGTTTCCTCAGATTACAGTCCCTTACAGCTGAACCTCATAAACCACTCAGACTTGAACCCACAACCGATTATCACGGCTTAACATGTTACCAGGCATCAGCTGAGAGATACAGAACTGAGTACATGCAGATTTCCAGCCCGCAGCAAAAAACACGGAAACTTTGAAGCTGCTAAGCTTCAAAGGCAGTATCAGTCCTACCCTGTCCCTCTCACAGCTGTAAAGTCCTCCGACTCAAATGTACTGCCAACATCATGAACAGAGGTCTTCAAGACTCAGAGTGTTGTCATAAGTATGGCCTCACCTTTTTAGCATGCTTTTAACAGCAGCTTTTTGGAGCTTGAGCTTGGTTATTTGAGGATACTGTTTTGGCCACGCTTTTGCTAACAGGTGATGGCAACTTCACAGGCTTTCTGGCATCAGTAACTACTTCCTGGTTGTTAGCGGTTTACATGACTTTTTGGGTAAATTGTGTTATTTTGTGTATTTTTAAAGATGCCAGATGCTGAAAAGGGGAGGACTTCAGAAGACTGAAATATTCCTTCATACTTTATTAACGTTGTGTCAGGCATTACAAACCTTCAGAAATAGTTTTATGCTAGTAAAAATAGTTTAGACCACCAGAGCTGGCACAAGTGCACAGACACAAGCAGAATGACCAGAGATGTGTCACTGAATGACATTGCCAGCTTAGCTGTCAGCCAGATGAGCTCTAAGTGCCCTCCCCAGCTCTCAGGGATAACACTGCAGGCACACCACAACACCAGAACTGCAGCAGCCCTGAAATGAGCTTGGATGGAGATGACACCGCTCTGCACAGGGAGTGAAAAGGGGCCAACCTCTTCCTTTGTTGAACTGCAAACACAGCTGCCCTTATTGTGGGTATGACTGTAATTTCAGCAGTGATCTTGTCACAGGAATTAATTCATTTTTAAAAGGACCTATCAAAAGCCCACTCCATATCAGCAGAAGAATCACCAATTTGTGGTAAGACCAGAAGTTAAAAACATTCCGCATTTGCTATTATGCCTCAAAACCATTATCATCATTCTTCTGAACCAATCAATAAAACTGAGTGATGGTTTTTTGATTAATAAACATTAACTGCATTTATTACTGACCATAAAAAGGATCATCAGTACAGAAATTATACTTTGACTACTGGGTTACTCGATCATCAACCTTTGTAACATATGAACAGCTCCTCCAGAGGGTTGCTCCCTCCCAACAGAGGGTTGGGAGTTACTAAGATTAAAAAAATTACTCAACAGAAGAACAGTGACAAACTACAAAGCGCACTGAGCAATAGCACCAGAACTGATCTATGTGACCCAGATATGTGTATTTCTTCCAGAATTCAAAGGACAAGCCCCAGAACCACTCCAACCCCTGGGCAACAACTCCCCAGCAGCTTCAGTTGCTCTGCTTTGGGACTGCCAGAATTGCAGCAGCACTGTGCACTGCAGAAAAAAACGGATCAGCTCCCTCACCTGTCCCACCACACAGCCCCACAGGCAGCCGTGGTGAGGCAAGGCTGGAGGCACAAGTGGGTGCTTAAAGGTGGAGGGAAGAGCAAGACAGACTTTTAGGAAAGTGTAACTTCAGTTTCTCTTTCTGTTAAAAGAAAGTAAGCACAACTTTTGCAAGTTAGTGTATTGCCAAATATTCTTATAGCTAAATTGTCTATCTTCATCCTTCTACTAGGAGCCAAAATCCTTATTCTTCCTATGCCACTGCCAAAAATTTTGATCAACATCACAGATTTTCCAACCAAGCTCACAGATACAAACAAGGTGCAATCTTGCTCACAAACTCTATTATCAAAATATATAACATGTATGATTATGCGAGCCATAAAGCAAAAAAAGTCACCACCCTCTTACTAAAGTAGCAAATATTTCAAATTATGCATGAAAATTTGAACTATATTTGCACTGTAGTCAGTACCACAAGGACCACAGGTGGGATAGAAATCTCATAAAATCCTACAACTGAGCAGTCTGTAAGTCTGGATTACTCTTGAGTGTTTAGAATAATTATACAATGTTTAAAAATAAGAAAATGGACAAAAATGAGACAATGATGTATTTAGAAAGACAGGTAGACATACGCATCACTGTGACATATATAGTAGAATGGAAGAGACAGAGAAATGTTAAGATCATCTTAGGTGGATGGTCTTAAACATCCATCTTGTATAATAATAAAATATTAGAGTAGCATGAATAGAATCATAGAATGGTTTGGCTTGGAAAGGACCTTAAAGATCATCTCGCTTCAACCCCCTGCCTTGGGCAGGGACCAGATCAGGCGTCTCAGAGCCCTGCGCAACCCGGCCTTGAACACTTCCCGAGATGGAGCTGCCACAGCTCCTCTGGGCAACCTGTGCGAGTGTGTCACCACCTTCCGTGTAAACAACTTCCATCAAGTATCTAATCTAAACCAGCCCTCTGCCAGTCTGAATCCATTCCCCCTTGTCCTGTCACTACATGCTCTTCTAAAAAGTCCCTCTCTCCCTTTCTTGTAGAAACATGTCCTAGTAATGAAGCATATGATCCTAATATCTGTAAATAGTGTATGATTCATAGCTCTCCTGGAATATCTTTAAGCAAACCACTTAAAGTGCTTTGAGAGCCCGCTGCCCGAGAGCAGCCCGGGGTCACACCACACCGAGCTGCTCCTTTCCTTTTCCGGGTGTTCTGTTCCGACACACTTCGCAAGGGGCACAGTTTCCAAGCCTCATTCCAAACATCTTCTCCACCTCGGGCCTGTCCCGATGCTCTCCCGGCCGCGCTGTGACACGGTTCCCGGGAGCCCCGCGCCGCCCGGGCCAGCCGCTGCACTCCGGGCTGCCCCCGGGCGGGGCCGCGAGCCCCCTCAGCATTCCCGCCATCCGCCGCGCGCCCGCGCGCGTGCTCGGCCGCGCCTGCTGATTGGTGGTCTTCCGCGCGGCCCCGCCTTCGCGCATGCGCTCTGGTGCGAGCGGCCGCAGTGGCTGCGCTCGGACGGTTTGGGCTGTCGCCGCTGTCGGCAGTGAGCGCCCGGTGCCCGCCGGGGCCATGTCGGGCCGTCCGCCGCGGCAGGAGGATGGGGAGGGCGCGGCGCTGCGCCACAAGGAGGAGCTGAGCCGGCGGGTGAGCGGAGGCGGCCCCGCGGGGCCCTGTGCCGGGGTCCGGGCCGAGGCGCGGGCAGCCCCCGGAGCCTGTCTCCTCGGGTGCGAGCAGCGTGAGGAAGAGGAGGGCGGGTGCTGTCAGAGACCGGGGCTCCTGTGCCCGGGGTTGCGCCGTCGGGCCCCGAGAGCGTCCCGCATGTAGCGAGCCCGTGTTGCCTCGCAGATCGCTCGCTTGTCAGATTGGCATTTTGGGTCTTACTGCTTCAAGTTGAGCTTGAAATGTCAAGTGAGGCGCAGTGAGGTTTTCCTCACAGAATCACAGAATATCGTGAGATCCAAGAGACTCCCAGTGATCGAGTGCAATTCCTGCCCTGCACAGAACCCCCCAAGAATCACATCATGTGCCTGAGAGCGTTATCCAAAAGCTATTTGAACTCTGTCAGGCTGATGCTGTGACCACTTCCCTGCGGACTTCAGTGCCCAGCCACCCTCTGGGTGAAGAACCTTTTCCTGATACCCAACCTTTATAAACATTCCCTGACCCAGGTCCAGGCCGTTCCCTATGGTACTGTCACTGGTCACCAGGGAGAAGAAATCGGTCTGCCCCTCCATTTCCCCTCGTGAGGAACTTGTAGACTGCTGTGAGATCTCCCCTCAGTCTCCTCCAGGCTGAACAAACCGAGTGCCCTCACCTACTTCTCATATGGCTTCCCCGTAGTATCTGCTTCAGCTTTATCTGCCCAAATTGTCCCAAGGGATTTTAGCCACAGCACCTGGTGCACCTCATGCATCCGCTCCCTCTTCCCTGGTGCCCAAAACTTTGTTCAGTATGCAATCTGCCAAGCCCTGTGGAACAGCTTTCACTCCAAAAAACCTCATAGCAATCTTCCAGTATCCCAAGGGGACCTACAGGGAAGCCAGAGAGGGGCTCCTTGTCAGGAACTGTAGTGAAAAGACAAGGAGTAATGGGTACAAATTGAAAGAGGGAAAATTTGGGTTAGATACTAGGCAGAAATTCTTTACTGTGAGGATGGTGAGGCACTGGCACAAGTTGCCCAGAGAAGCTGTAGATGCCCCAACCCTGAAGTGTGCAAGGCCAGGTTGGAAAGGCCTGGAGCAACCAGGTCTAGTGGGAGGTATCCCTGCCCATGGCAGGGGCTAGGTTGGGATTAAATGATCTTTAAAGTCCCTTCCAACCCCTTAACATTCCATGATTCTGTGAAAAAATTACTTCTGCATGGCCATGTTGTATAGAGCCAGTGATGTTTTTGATTGCCTGGAATGCTGCAAAGCTGGGACATCACAGAGCTACAGGCTGTCACTTCTGTTGTGCCTAGGTGGCTTTGCTTGTTGGTGTCATAGATACAAGACATTTGATGTAGCTGCTGGAAAAGTTGTACTTTCAGTGTGCCATGTTCAGTTTGGCTGACCTTGCTCTGTGGCAGTTTCCTACTGTTGCACCAGTTCCAGGAGACACAAAGGAAGAACAGAAAAAACCATATTGTTACAAAAAGCGTTGCGCCTTCTGAGCAGATTTTGTTGAAGTTTTTGCCTTTTGCAGCAGGCCTTCTGATTACTCTTTAGCATTCACAGGTGTCATTGTAAAAGAAAAATGGGAATATCTGCCACATCCAATGCAGAGCAGAGTGGTAGATCCCACTAAGGAAGTTAATGTAAAAATCCAGAGCAATAGAAGGGCTCCCATTGCTCCTAATACAGTTCCAGAGTATTTGGATTTTCATTAATTTCATTTTGAATCTGGAGCATACCTGTGATTATAAAGTGTATTCCTGATATTATGCTAGGTTTTTTTAAAGTTATTTGATGTTGTATTAGTTGTGTACATGTTCTTTGCTGAAGGGGAAAAATGTGCTCTCTGATTATAAGTAGCTATAGGTACTCTGGCTTCCCAGAGGCTTTTGAGGGTAGGAGAAATACCAATGCATGCCAAATAACTTCTTTCTAGAGAAATAAAGTATTTCATTTTTATATTTACTTTTTCTTCAGTGATTCATTTGGAGAACAGCAGCTACACATGCATGCTGCTGTCTTAAAATATCAGTAGACATGTTCACCACTAGGATTATAATACAATTTCTTGTTTTTATAGTTAAAGTCAAACGCATCTTTTGCCTTTCAGATTAAAGAGCAGAAGGTTGTAGTCGATGAGCTTTCTAATTTGAAGAAGAACCGGGTAAGGTTTTACAAATTTGCTTTTGACTATTTCATTTTAGCAGAGAAATAAACATGGAGACGAGGGGAAACAAAATCAGAGCATGCTGTCTTTAATTTGTTGAAATACAGATTTTAATAAACATGTGGTCTGCTCTTCTCAGAATAATTTGTCCTGCAAATGATTTGATTATGTATACTTGTGCAGTGTTGGGGTTGTTTTTCTTTTTTTATGTTTTGAGTTATTTCATTTAGATGTTTGAGTTGATCACAAGGATTTATGAGGTGTTCTTACTTTTTCTACGCATGTGTTTAAAATAGAATGTGATCCCTCATGGATGAGGAAAAGAGAAATTCAGAATTGTCTTGGGTTGAGCATTAAATGGTTTTGGTGGTACAGCATTAGAATGTTGGTGTTGTCAGGGCAGAACTTACCCCTTCACTTTTATACCAAGAGTCTCTTTGGACCCACAGCAGCTTCTGCTGCAGTGTGGTTCCATAATCTGCTGCTTTGACTTAATACAGTGTGGGTTTTATTTTACAGAAAGTTTATAAGCAGCAACCCAATAGCAACATATTCTTCCTTGCAGACCGGACAGAAACGCTGTCTCAGTGTAAAAGTAAGTTTGAAGTGTAAAAGTATCTCAAATAGTTGAATAATGAAAAGCTGTATTTGTAGCTGATTTCAGAGGTATATTAAAATGAGAAATTGACAGCTGTGTGTCAAATACAGAGTAATAGGAAGATGGATAATAGAGGTGATGATGGAACAAGCGTTAGAAGAGTATAAATTTAGAAGTATAAATTTAATTTTCTGGATTGAACAATTGCTACTTCTCTTTGCTTTGATTTAGGTTAAGAGAGTTGCCATTTTAATTGTCAGTTCCCTTTTCTTACTACAAATGTTTAAGTCATACTGGTTATATAGGTGGGAGTTGGCCATTCCCCTATTGCACTGTGGCTTTCTTTGGAAAAAAAAAATCATCATCTTTGTATAATTAAAGAGGAATATGCTACAGTGAGCTTATATAGCTTGTGTTAGTAATGATGGAACACAAACATAGCATTTTGTTATTAGTTTAATTAGATTATTAGGTTAATTAGTGTTTTATGTTTATCACTTTAATTGAACAAGTGGCTGGAATTTAATTTCTTAGATACACTCTTAAACTTATATATGCACAAACTTTCATGTTTATGAAACTGATTATTTGTATAATTTTCTCTTACACAGATACATTAGATGAATTAAAGAAAGCACACCAAGAGCTGGAAAATTCAGAAAAGGCTAAAATCAAGAAGTAGTTCATGTGAATTCCCCGTTGCAATGTGTGGTATTTGCTGTGTTGTTACCTTGTGCAGCCAGCGTGCGATTTGTGATTTCCTTAGTGAAGACATCCTCTGCCATCTGAGAAGAAGAGGACCAGACAGTAGCCAACAGTTGATAAAAACTGTGTCTGATCTCTCTTATGAATGTCTGTTTTCAGGCCATGTACTTCACTTGAGGGGACTGGTGACTCCTCAGCCTCTGGAAGATGCCAATAACAGTATTTTTCTTTGGAATGGAGAAATTTTCAATGGAGTGCATGTAGGAAATCTAGAGAATGATACTGAAGTAATGTTTCATCATCTGGCTTTATGCAGCAGTGAAATGGACATTTTGTCACTCTTCTCATCACTTCGGGGTCCCTGGTCTTTTATTTATTACGAAGCACCCAGACACAGTTTATGGTTTGGCAGAGATTATTTTGGTCGTCGTAGTTTGCTTTGGCAGTTCAGTAATGAGGTTGACAATGCTTTCTGTCTCACATCTGTAAGTGGTTGTTCTGAATTGGGCAACCAATGGCAAGAAGTCCCAGCATCTGGAATTTTCAAAATTGATCTCAAAGCTTGTGCAACAACTAAATCTTTGTCTTTAACGTTGTTTCCATGGAAGTACAGCTGCAGAGAGGAAGCAGTAGAAGAAACATGCATTAATGTTCTTGACCAAGTGTCAAAAGACTTACCAAACCATGTACGTCTCGTGGTGAATGAATCAAAGCTGTCTCTTAAAGCACCAGTTATCCCCTTAAATAAAACAGTTTCTGAAGCTTCAGGTGCATATCCAGGCTCTCATTTTAGCAACAGTAACTGTGTGGTTTCTGTCAAAACCCTTCAAGAGTTTCTTGCAGAGGAACACAAGAAAAAATTAGCCTGTCAGTTTATTGATGTTTTAAATGAAGCAGTCAAGAGACGAGTTCTATGTCTCTTTAGAGGTCAAGATCAGAAAACAAGAGAAGTTCCAAGCATGTCTCATAAGAAAGCTCATGTTGCAGTGCTCTTTTCTGGTGGCATTGATTCTATGGTTATTGCAGCCCTGGCTGATAGACATGTGCCTTTGGAGGAGCCAATTGATCTTCTCAATGTAGCTTTCATGATGAAAGAGCAAGCTAAGCACAGGGATACCACTAAAAGACATACCAGCTGTGAAGTACAGCGTGATTTGCTTTGTCCTCAAGAAAGCTGTCAAGATCTTGATGCTGACACTGGTACCCATTTATCTTGCTTTGATGTTCCTGACAGAATCACTGGTAGGGCAGGACTGAAGGAATTAGAAGCCATTAACCCTTCAAGAACCTGGAACTTTGTGGAAATTAATGTTACAATAGAGGAGTTGAAAAAAATGAGAAAACAACACATTAATTACTTAATCTATCCACTGGATACAGTCTTGGATGACAGTATTGGCTGTGCAATTTGGTTTGCTTCCAGAGGAGAGGGTTTCATTAGTAACCAAGGAGAACTGAAACCATATAAAAGTCTTGCAAAGGTACTGTTCTTTTTGTTTTGTTTTCTGCCTTATATTTGACCTCTGAATGTAAAAACAGTTTTGTTGATTCAGAAATCAGATGGGATCTTTGCTATTCATTAGGCTTCTGAAATTCAGTGTCAGAATGTTGAATAGTTCTATAATTATAATATCTGTGTAATTCTAGAGTTAAAAATCACATTCAGTTCTTTTGTCATGTAATGAGCATGGCTTTTCAGTGAACTTGGATATGCAATAATATAAGTAGGAAAAAAGTAACCTGATTTCTCACTTCTCTATTCCTGATGGTTTGTGTAGGGAAGAATGAACTGTTTAATTTCAGCTGTTGAAGGCACAGTAATGGGCCAGATGTAATAGTGTTTTTTCTCTTGATAACATTTTACTGTACTTACTGAGTAGTGTAAGCCGTTTTTACTTTGTGTAAAATAGTTGTTACTAACCCAGTAGCTGGTAAATGAATAGTATTCTGGGTGTACATTCAGGTAACTATTTGTAACGTAAGACATAATCTTTGGCAATAATTTTTAAAGGCTGGTGTTAAACAAATGCTGTTTATTATCCTAGAAACTAACCTTCAAATATACTAGTGTATTTGTGATATATATGGCATTATTTTGATGGTTTTTCCTTGCTCCACTAGCAGTGTTTATGTGTACTTTTAGGTCTGATTGTGAACATGGTTCAAGTTTCCAGTGATTTTACTGGAATTATTTCAGGCTTTGTAAATGTGGAAGGCACAGCCCATCCTGATAGGTAATATCTTTAGACGATGTGTATTAAAATTTTTCTCCTTAAGATGTAGTTAAATATTTGAGGTCTGTTACATATTAACTTGCACAGATACTAAGATTTCTTATATTCTGTTTCCTTAGGTTGTGCTTATGGGAATTGGAGCAGATGAGCAGCTTGCTGGGTATTCTCGACATCGTGTTTGCTTCAGAAGAGATGGCTTAGAGGGTCTTAATAAAGAACTTGAAATGGAGTTAGCTCGCATTTCTTCTCGAAATCTTGGCAGAGATGACAGGATCATCGGTGATCACGGAAAAGAAGCCAGGTATTACTGTTTTAACATGGAGCAAAAATGGGTTTGCTGGTTAGATGCAGTTTTTAACATTCCTAACAAAATCTTAATTGAAACTTCTGCATGTTTTATTGTCTCTAGTTCTGCTGCAGTTTTGTTAATGTGTACTGTGTTGTGCAGTTTTTAGTTTTGTTTTTTTAAAAAAGTGGTCTGTAGTATACTGTGGAAGAGTTTACTTAAGGAAATTCAGCAACTTGATTTCCATCTAGAAGTTTTAAGAAGCAGCAACAGATGTAGAAATATGCAAATTCAAGCTGGTTTTATCATTTCTTAAGCTAAACAGTCTTTTGCACAGCTTTGAAGTGTTCTGGTGTGGACCTTTGGGGAGTGTCTCTGGAGAATGACAATGTAACAGAAGCTGTGTATTCCTGTCCATGCAGTAAAGGCCTGGTCAATATCCACATTTCCTGGCTTTAAAGTCTGAAGAGTTGAAGAATCATTTTATTTGTGTCTACTTCCTCCATGCTACCATCAACTTGCAAAAAATTCCTTAGGTGTTGTCCAGGAGCAGAGGCCACTCAGGTGCATGCAAGGTTTTTTCATGCGGTCTTTGTGCCAGTGTTTCTCCAAATCTGTTCTTAGTTGCACATTCTCAGTTCAGCACAAGAACAGCTGCAGTGATGGATGTGCAGTGCTCCTAACCATGCACATGATTATGTATGAATGCCTGAAATTCAGAATGATACCAGAATTTGTTGTGTAAATCTTTTTTGTTTCAAAGTTACAGTGTAGTTTTACAGAGTCTTTGTATGTGGTAAAGGAGAAAACCAAGACTATTCCTATGAAATTTTTAAAGGGTCTTTCCCCATGTATATCTCTCTTTCAGGTTTCCTTTTCTTGATGAAGATGTTGTTTCATTCCTCAATTCTCTGCCTGTCTCAGAAAAAGCTGATTTGACTTTACCTCGAGGAGTCGGCGAGAAACTGATTCTGCGCCTTGCAGCCAAGGAGTTGGGCCTGACAGCCTCGACTGTTTTGCCAAAAAGGGCTGTACAGTTTGGATCTCGGATTGCAAAACTAGAGAGCAACAGTGAAAAAGCATCTGACACATGCAGCAGACTGAAGTTACTTTCAGTAGATGAATTATAGAGCAGTGTCTTGAGATGTTGCACTTATTCTATATGCAAATCCAGTAAATATTTCAAGTTTTCTTAGAACGTTTGGTCTGGGGTTTTTTATACACTTGGACATTATATTAATAATCAGAGTTGTACATGTGTACATGTACGAGGAACTCACTGTGAAAGCATCCTGCGCTTTTAATTTTTTTTTTTGTTTTAATACTGAGAATGCTTAGTTTGGAATAGTAACTGGAATCACTTTGGTGATAGCACACAGCATTTGTTTCTCGGACAGGTGATACTCAACACTTGTAATCCAAGTACTGTCACTAAACATAACAGCATTGAAACAGTTTTCATTGAACAATTTATAATTGCATTTACTTTATTAAGTTACTTTTAAGATGCCAACCATCGTATCTTTTTTAATTTTGGCACCTTGATGGAATCTTCTTCAACTCTTTTTGAAATATCAATTCCAAGGGGAGCTCTAGAAAACAAAATTATGTATTTATTAAAAATTAACATCGTATTGCCATACCACACAGATGTACAGCTTCACTGACCTTTTTTTACAATCAGCACAAGAGTCAAAGTATTTCTGTACATTCCCTGCATTTCTAAGACTGACCACTAAAATGCCCTATCTGTAGCTATAGATGGAAACATCTTTACACTGAGGAAATACCTGAATTTGTAGCCATTCCAAACTCTAGAAACACAGTTGTGATTTCAAAGCCATCTTCTGGGGCCGTTTTAACTAGGTCTGATTTTAGTTGATAATTCATTTTCTATTTTGCTGATGAATGCAAGACACACTAGAGATTTACAGGGATCTCCTATGATAATCTTAAATCATGTAATGTCTACAGCAAGTAAAACTTAGTCTTCTGTTCACTGAAATATATACAGCAAATCATTTTTGAAGTATTTTATAATTTTTCATGTGAAAATTGTAATACAATTTTTTTTTTGTATTGAGACCATTCAAGTCTGTTTTTCTGAAAAGGGACAGGGAAAAAAAAAAAACTGAAAAAAATCCCAAGTTTAAGACCAGCTGGTACTTTTGAAATATCAGCATTTTGTTTGGCCTTAAGCCTAAGATCTACACACTCATAGTAGGAAAACACATAGAACTGTTATGATGTATAGTAAATTAAGTTTCTGAGCCAAACAAACATAAATGCCGGCCACAATCATTTGTATTTAACAACTGCCTTGGAACGTTACTTTTAAAATTAATATTTTATGTGCTGCAAAGACACTCCTCAGCAGCTTGTGCCTCTTTTTCGTGTGACCTCTTCCCCTTTCACTGCCCACAGTGAGCAGTGAGGAAAGAGACTGGGAATGCAGTCACTTACCTTGGCTCGTAGCGGATGCCAGCAGTACTGTGTAGAACCCCCAGTCCTGCACGTAACCTTTCAATGCCATTCCTGAGCAAGAGAGCAATTACATAACAATGTATGTCACAGCTCTGAATACGAGCACATGGTTCAGTCAGCACAGAAAGAGGTTCCTGATTCTGATGTCGACTTTAAACAGCATTACAGGAGCACATGCAAAGAGAAACAACTCTTACCATGCAATCATAACACCATTATCAGTGCACAGTCTTGGAGGAGGACACAGTAAAGCAAAATCATTTGCATCTGCCAAATTCTGTAGACCTTTTCGGATATACTGATTACTGGCAACTCCTCCTGATACAACCTGACAGCATTTCAAGAAAGAAAGGAAAAGGCATTAACTCAAAAGTAATGACGAGTCACACACAACTAGCATCCTGTTTAAAAAAGGGTTATCAGTTGAAGTTCTAAAGACAGCAATAAATGCTGCATATGAAGATTAAAACATACCAGAAAGAGTATGCCAAGTGAGCTTATTATGCAAAAAGACATTCCTCAAGCACGTCAGTCTAGTGGAAGTTGTCCCTGCCGATGGCAGGAGGGTTGGAACTGGATGGTCTTTAAGGTCCCTTCCATGCTAAACCAGTCTATGTCTCTACTGTAACTAGAACAGCTGTCAAGTTCCCAGTGGGAGCACGAGGTCAAATTATGTGGCCTAAATTGTTATGGGAGGTTAGATTAGACGGTAAGAAAATCTCTCTATAGCTTAAAACATAGCTAAATATTTATGTGACCATTACTTCAATCCTGGTATTTTAACAATATAATACCTACCGAGATCTTCCTCGCCTGTCAAGGTAGAAAGTACAAGGCATCTGCATCTTCAAATGATGTTATATAGTCAGATATAAAAAAGAAAGAAACGTATACCCACCAAAGTGGCATTTTTTGATGGTAATATGCTGTTTTTGATGCAGAACAGCATGGCTCGATACGTTCTCTGGATAATATGAACAGCCACTGCATGCTGTACAGCAGCAGCAACATCCTTAACACAGGACAGGATTTCACCTTCTTGAATACCTATAAAAGCATATGATCAAAGGGGGTTCCTGAGTGTAGGTCATCAAAAGCTCAGTTTGTATCTGACTGCCTAAAAATACCTTCTTCTTTTTCCTTTTGTACAATGGCATTAGTGACAAGGTTCTGAAGTCCAGAGAAGGAGAAGTCGCAGTTCCGATAGTGCTGCATGGGCAGTCGGAAGGTGAGCAGCTCCTGGTTCCCAGTCTGAGCCAAGTGCTCTATGGCCTTCCCCCCAGCCATGCTGTGGCACTCTGGGTGCTTTCTTAGAGACAGTCTTCGTGCTACCTAAGGGGATGGTAAACAACAGACTTAGAATCAGTTCCTCCTGGAACGGCATCACTGTACTGTAGTCCATGGAGTAAAACGCGTTACCAAAAAATCCAATCCAATGTGAAATTACAAACAGGGCATGGTAAGGATAAGACATAACACCAGCCCAGTGGGATATTTTTCCCTGGAGTATTTAGAAATGCAGTTCTAGAATAATCAGGACAAACATATGGATCAACAAATTTTGCAGGAAATATTAATTATTCCATTTTTAATCTATAGGAAACACACATGGACTGCCATACTATATTACCAGATACACAGGAACAAAGTCGGTTTCAACTTTTAAAAATCCCCTTTCTAACTCCATGAACTCCCCAATTTTTTAACTAATATGCACAAATACTGTTTAAAAACTCTGTGTCTGAGAACAAAGCCAGTGACCAGTTTTACAGACTCTACTCAGTGATCCAGAAACCTTAAGATTCTGAAGGCCAAACCACGCTTTTCAAACTGTAAAAAGTAAAACTAGCAAGAAATGTTTTAAAAAGCATTGTTTTAAACCTGACAGCATCCTTTAAAATACTCTATAAATCTCCTCAAATGAATACAAGTTCTTTGTATAATCAGTGTCAATGAAACTTCCAACGCCAGTTTTGGTTATCTTGCCTATTTGCTAAAATATAATTAATGTACATATGTTACAATTGATGTTTTGTGTACATTTTTAACAGCCTTTCATGTCTTAAATCTATGGCATTTCAAAATAGAAAAAAAAGTTACATAAAACTTGTATAGCTTTGAATTGTTGTCCTCAGGCTGATGATAATACTACCATCAAGTAGTATAAATAGAATAAAAAGAAGAAAACAACTATGGAAAGGTAAGGAAAGGAAATAATACCTTATCCAGCATGTCACCCGGTGCAATATCAATAGACTGTCCAAGCAGGAGGAAATCTGAAACTCCCTGTGCTACTGCCAAGAGACAGTGGCCTCCAGAGATTAGGAGAACTAAGAAGGGAAATTCCAGGTGATGCGTGAGCCTGATGGTCAGTGCGTGAGCCTCCATGTGATGGATGGGGATGAAGGGCTTCTGGTGCCTATTGACCAAGCTCAGGCTGTACTGCAGCCCCACGCTCAGGCTCAGAGCGAGCCCAGGTTTCACTGTGGTTGCCACAGCCACGAGCTCGGCTACAGAAACGTCGCTGGCATGAAGGGCCTCTTGTACCACTTGCTCGATGTTTTCTCTGTGAAGCTGCTGTGCCACCACGGGAATTATTCCGCCTGCTCTAGTAAAACCAAGGAATTACAATGCATTGGTATTTCATAACAGATAGAATGCCATAAAAATCGTTTTCAGGCACCTCTTAACCTTGTCATATCCTGCCTGTTTCCTTAGTGCATTCTCTAATGCCTTGTTTAGTGTCAAGGGCACTAAAGAGAGCATAATTATCACTGGAAGGTCAGAAAAGGATGTAACTTGCCCTTTTTTGGTACAGATGCTTTTTAAATGTATCTCAACAATGTTCCAAAACAATGTAACTTAATATTCACAACCCCTCACGTGTCAGTTCATGTCCTTAACTACCAATACTTATATTTGATTAATTTTCCCTTTAAAAAGTCAAGATATTTGGTGATTTTAACAGAAGCAACTATTTCATCTTTTATTCAAGCTAGAGAAGTAATCTGTCTCTCTTTGAAAGAAAATACTGGAGGAAACTTGTCAAATGCACGGCATTTCTTTCCTCCCCCTTAGCACTATCTCAGGCAGTACCTGTTGTGGCCCAAGTGATACATCTTCACACCTACCCACCACTTACTGAGTTTTATAGAGCAGGAAAGACTTTTATATGGATGATATTACAAGTAACAACAATAAAATCGTTATGATGGTAGAAGCCTTGAGAGAAGTCTATTCTTACTGTAAATGAACCTCCTTCTGACAGTGCAGTGCTTCTCCCAGAACACAGCCAGCTTCATCCACCACAGCAGCGCCGGTGTCATCACAGCTCGTCTCTATTCCCAAAACCAGTCTGCGAAAACGCTGCTTTCCAGAGTGAGCAGAGCTGCTCCTCAGCCACGCAGCTCGCCCGTGCTTAACTGACTGCAAAAGGCTTCTGGCAATACTGTTCATTGTTTATAATCTACCTGGTGGTAGAAGAGAACTGTATAGTTTATTATTACTGGAGGGTTTTCAAGCACGTGTTCTGCTCTGATTTTCTGAAGGGTTTTTAAAGTCATGAATGGCCACACATCATACTTAAGACCCTAAGAAAAAAATAGCTGGGAGGTAACGTCTTCTTTTACCTGAATTATGCGAGAAGAGCATTCCTCACCACGCTTGCTGGTGGTGCCTCCTGCAGCCCTGAGGGAGGTCACAGCCCGCCCGTGGCCCGCAGCAGAAGCGCCCGCGGTGAGCGCTGCTGCGCGGGGAGGGCAGGGCAGGGCAGGGCAGGTCTGTCGACTCTGCCGCTTCACGGCCCCGGCCCCATCCCCGCGGATCCCCGGCCCGCCCGACCGCGGAGAGCGGCGGCCGAAACGCCCAGCCGAGCGCCCCGCCCGTGTCGCGATCTTTTGCGCTCTCCGCCCCTCGCCCCTCCGGGCCCGGGCCCGGCTCCGGCTCCGGCTCCGCCCGCCGGGGACACGGGGCGGGGCTCGGGCCGCGCAGCCGCCGTGCGGGACAGCGGCCGGCAGCGGGGAGCCTTCCCCAATCCTCCCCAGCCCAAGGGCTTTGTCCGGCCGCCTCCAGGCACCCCGGGACCTGCGGANGCTTCTCCCAGAACACAGCCAGCTTCATCCACCACAGCAGCGCCGGTGTCATCACAGCTCGTCTCTATTCCCAAAACCAGTCTGCGAAAACGCTGCTTTCCAGAGTGAGCAGAGCTGCTCCTCAGCCACGCAGCTCGCCCGTGCTTAACTGACTGCAAAAGGCTTCTGGCAATACTGTTCATTGTTTATAATCTACCTGGTGGTAGAAGAGAACTGTATAGTTTATTATTACTGGAGGGTTTTCAAGCACGTGTTCTGCTCTGATTTTCTGAAGGGTTTTTAAAGTCATGAATGGCCACACATCATACTTAAGACCCTAAGAAAAAAATAGCTGGGAGGTAACGTCTTCTTTTACCTGAATTATGCGAGAAGAGCATTCCTCACCACGCTTGCTGGTGGTGCCTCCTGCAGCCCTGAGGGAGGTCACAGCCCGCCCGTGGCCCGCAGCAGAAGCGCCCGCGGTGAGCGCTGCTGCGCGGGGAGGGCAGGGCAGGGCAGGGCAGGTCTGTCGACTCTGCCGCTTCACGGCCCCGGCCCCATCCCCGCGGATCCCCGGCCCGCCCGACCGCGGAGAGCGGCGGCCGAAACGCCCAGCCGAGCGCCCCGCCCGTGTCGCGATCTTTTGCGCTCTCCGCCCCTCGCCCCTCCGGNCAAAGGTAGCACAGCCTCGTGATGGCCATTATTTAAAAAACAGCCACTTACTGCTTTCTGTGCAAACAACACAAAGTACTAATTACTTCCCATTGCTAAAGAAAATTCGTAACTCATGCCTTTAACAGCATCTTTATCGATAAAGTAAATAGCCAGAAAATTACTGCAGCAAAAAAAGAAGTACACCACTGTGGGCTTGTCTTTTTTTATTTTTAATTTTTTTTCCAGCTCACTAGCTGTCACTGCAACCAAAATGTAAATCAAGTCTTAAATGGAGTCTTCTGTTAAATCTGAGCCGGTATTGGCTGGCAGACACACAGCAGACTTCAGAATTCATCCTTTTTCCACGACAGAGAAGTAAGTGCTCAGAGCTGTAGATGTACCTCCTTCACTCTAATTCCAGAGCTGATTATATACAATATTACCCCGCACTACACAGTACCCCTAAAACACAGCATTCCTCCGCATTTCCAAGACATGCAAGTTATCTATACCTTTTTCTGCAAAAGCATAGTTAGTCCATGTGATTTGCCTACTCACCTACTTCTAGTTCAGCTTCTATTCTAGCTTACAACCTACACAGTTTCCCTTACGTGTTCTGACATTTGTTCTGTAATAGAGCAGCTTCTCCTATGACAGCAGCAACCCTTTCCCCACCACCTCACAGGCCTCTCAGCCTGAAAAATAACCCATCAGTCAATATTAGAGAAAATGGTCAGAAATCCATGCCTAAAAAGAAATTGAAATTTTTCGGGATGTCCCATTTACACATAGAAAAGTCAGTATCCTGGTAAGCAAAATGAAATAAACACAACAGCGGCAACTTGTAAAAGCACACATAAACCGAGCTATCGAGTTGATGTGGAAATCCCCTGAGCTGGCAGTTAAGGACTTTCTTCAGTCATTGTGACCAAAAAAAAAAAAAATCACAAGAACAGAGAAGGCAGGAATTATACCATCAATTTATGCTCGCTGTCACTGTTGGACAAACTTTTACAATGCAAAAACAAGCACAACCACCTACAGTCCATTACAGCAGAAACTACCTAATTTCTCTTAATCTAAGAATGTGGCCTCACCAGTCCTTGGCATCAAGGATTCTGGATTTATATGTTAAGTTACCACCTGCATTATGGATGATGGGTATTTGTGAAACTCTGCTCTCCATTTCAGCTGTTACTTACGCCTTCCTTTACAAGCCACTTGCATCAGCCACACGTACAGTCTTAGTGGGGATTAAGCTTTAGAGCTGGGCCTGCCCAGTTCTTCACGGAAATCCTTCTTCTACAGGTTTCCAATCCACATTGAAGTATTTGAAGGCATCTCCTTATAAAGTCGATTTTCATCCCAGACAACGCTGCAGGAAGCAGGAATTGTATCTCAGACGTAGAAGTATCTCTCCCTGACTACGATGAGATACTCAGCACAGCAGACTACTCGTTTCCTTCACCCGGGGAGCAGCAGTAGCCAAGTCAGGGGTGGCCAGTGTCGAACCTTCTGCTTAATATTTATTGATGCCAAAGATTCGAACCCCATGCAACTGTGGCAGCTTGGGGATAAGCACGGTCAGGAGAGAGGCTGTGTTGAGGATAAAGTGTGTCGGATCATACTTTGTATAGAAACTCGTCAAGAAGTACCTGCAGGAGGAAAGGCAGCAAGCTTAGTTGATGGCAGCCTTGTCTGAACCACAAGCAAAGCATAGTTGAAAGAAGCGCTTTAGTGATCAGTAAGATTTTACTGGTTAACGACATCTATTCCCGTATTAAATATCTCACCTGAGGTTCTATAACATCTACAGCAAAATTATGGTCTAAGTTTCTTCTTCCCACACCTCTCAAGGTGCTAAAAAGCAACTCTTACTCTACTATTTTCCTCCAGCACTTCTCCCCGCCTTATTTTGAAGAGTTATATATATTTTCTCAGTTTCTGTCCTTTATGAGCCAACTTTCTAAACAGGGTGCAGGATCTTCCCTCCCCTCTCACTCTGCCATGTAAGTGGACATGTAAATTTTCTTCAGAGACAAACAGAAAGACTTTTTAGAGTCTGATATTAAATATGTATCTGATTTTTCTCAGTTACACAACCACACTTTAGTCAACAGAGACAGGTGTGTAGAATTTCTAAGCCATTTGCATAGTGTAAACAGAAGACAATAAGTACAAAGCAAAACTGACACCAGACCCCATTCACTGAGGACTGACACACTTCTAGCTCACAAGTTGCAAAATGGTTAATAAATGCTGTCATAAAAGCAATTAGTTTAGATTGTCAACATTTGTGACTTCACAATCTCTTAAAGAACTTCAAGAGTTAACGGTAAGTTTTCCTCACAACATTTCTAATCTTTAAAACCTGCCCCATTGATAACTGTTTACAAACTTTGACTTTAGTATGTGGAGTATCAAAAGCAGCAGAAGAAAGATTGTTGATTGCATGGCCTGTAAATAAATACTCCCTACATCTGTGATGTAGAAATAAACAAACAAGCAAGAAAAAAAGACAGAAAATGCTTTTAGACTGTAAATTGCAATCCATTACGTTGCAGCTTTTGAAATCATGGCTATGTGTGTCAATTCATCTGTAACAGTTTTGAACTCACAGAATTATAGGAGAGATTGTGAAGAACTTTCTTGAAGATGTGAATTGTACTCCATAATCCAGTTGTTCCCAGTGTGTTAGTAGCCTAGCTTTGCCCTGATCAGGTGTTTCAAAAGGAGTTCCCTTTACTGCATGCAAAAACACATACATTCCCTGGGGAAAATAAAAAGTGAATACAGAGGCACTTTTAGTAATATTTTTAAATAATTGTTACATTGTTCAATGCTTTATAAAATTTAAAAAAGAAAAAAAAGGAGAGTGAGTGAATTCTCACCCAGAAGAGCTGCTAGCCTGTAATGACAAATTATTGAAGAGGAAGGAAGAGACAAGAAGTGATTTGCCCGAGACTCTGCAGTCATTGGCAGAGTCAGAATTAAAGCCAAAGTCTGTGTGACATCCAATCCACTCCCTTGCCTTCTACATTAGCTGGCAAAAATTCCAAGTATTCAACAGAATTTTAACAAGCACTGTAACAACCGTGAGGCTGCTGGTTTGCATCAGCACTTTCCTAGCACAGTGTTAACTGAGTGATGAGTAGAGTGTGCACAAAGCAAAACTTTACCTACAAATACTGATAATATCACACGAACTCCTGAAAGCTTTCTCAGCCCCTCACCAGCTTCAGATCCTTAGAAGCTGACTAAGCATTCTGCTGAATACCATCTGTCCACCTCTTTGCTGCTTCTCCTTAACCACGCCGGACTTTCTCTGCAACTGTTCCTGTTTGATGGGAACATGCCATGTCTGGTTTGTTCTGAAAAGACCAATTTGGGCCTCTTGGTTTCAAATAGGGGAGTAGGCCCTCTTCCAGTTTCAAAAAACACTTGTTTTCTATCAAAGAGAGCACACCAACTCCAAGCAAGAGTCTCTATCATAAAATATCAAAGATTTTCTTCCCTTTCTTATGCACATACAAAAAATTTTATAGAAAGCTTTATATAGAACAAAAAAATCACATTTCTTCAAAATTCTTATAATAGAGATGAAATCTCAGCAAATCACTTCATGTTTCCTTCCACCTTTTTTTGGAACAGCCTCCAGACCATAGCCCTGTGAACCTAGGACAACTGATTTGTTTAATTAATTTTTTGATTCATGACATTCGCAGTGTCTCTGTTTTAATAAACATAAAGACACTTATAGGACAGATCCAAATGCTCACTACACATTTTATTTCACAGTGGTACTCGCAGAAAGAACCACCAAAAATGCTTTCAAGGTTAGCTAAGAGTTTTCCATTAGTGGAAATCCAAGATGATTTTTTTTGTCAAACCATTTGAGGATTTGTTTCCAAAAGAAGTGCCATTTAAATTCTGAAATATCCAACAGTGCAATTTATACTCATCTTCTAGTGTTCCACTACAAAACTACTTGCCAGTGCATGCTCTCATCCCTGTTGTCATTACAGCTACTTGCAATGAGTTCAGTAAGGCATGTGGGAAATATTTAGTAATACTTGTCTCTGCCAACATCTTCTGAAGTCAGACATGTCTGATGCTGTCAAAAATAACACACAAAACGCTCTAATGACAGTTACAATTCCATCAGTAGTTTTAAACCTATCTACAAAACCAAAAAGCTCAAATAAAAATTAAAACTTTACATTCAAGAGGATATTACCCATCTTCAGCGAACTATCATTTTCCTAAATAAGGAGGGAGCTATCTTTTTGTCAAGTCTTCTTTGCTGGTAATGTTAGAAAGCTGAGTTAGCAAACCTCAAGTATGATGTAAATTGCTGGGTTATGGCCCTTGTTTCCTCTAAGCATTGCAGGCCCAATATAGATAGCTGCATTACTTTAGGTGATTACAAGAAAATGATAGCATCCTGGGGAGGGGAGCAGAAAGCAGCTTACAAAATCTTTTGCATACAAAAGTCATCATGCAAATCACAACCCTCTGAATAACAAATGGTTTCAGGGTTGGGGTCAAAGCAGTTCAGTTTTTCCCACTGCTGTCAAGCAAGACTTCTCCAAAGTCGTGTACAGTGACAACACTGTATGCTGAAGTCATTCTGAGTTATGTAGCTTGGCCAGAAATCAAAGCTAGAAGAAATAGAATACAAATATTTCTCTTAAAGGAAACAAGTAAGGTGCTAAAATTAAACGTCTTGAGATACTAACAGATTTATGTGGAAAAATTAGTAGATAGTGTCCAAGAATTAAAAATGTGATCTTTTATGGATTCAGCACAGCTCTCTAATAATATACAGAACACTGTAAAAGTTAGTTGGCATGATGATTTTATGTCTGCAACTTTCCAGCTTAATTAAATGCAGTTTGAAAGAATACATAACTACATAAAGAGTATTTCATGTCTTTCATGCTTAAACCAAAAGTGATCACGTATCACTCCTCCTCCCCAAAACAGCCAATCATTTGTGGAAAGGCCAAGGAGAGGTGGTCTTTTGGATAGCAGGATTTCATTGTCCATACAGACCGGCTATTTCTCTCTTCCCTTGCTACTGAAAATAAACACATATGAACAAGAACTTTTCAAATTCTGTCCCAAGAGAGGGTACTCACCAGGTTGTGAATGACATTCGTTAAAGTCCAGGCGACAGGGACACTAAAGAAGGGAATGCTGAGCAGGACAATGTGCAGCATGCCGACTCCGAGTGCGTATGTCAGCCACATTCCACGGCTGTTCATCACCCGAGTGTTTGGATTTACCTCGCTGTGGGCAACTCCTACGTTCATTTTTACCCTATAAAACAGATCTGTTTGAAGACTGAGACGACTGTTACAGAGGAGTACCTAACATGTGCAATTTTCAAATGTGGGAAAAAGCTGCTTTAAAGAAGCAGGTCTGGAGAGAACACAGTGCATAAACCAGGATGTACCTCAAGATCTTCAAACTATGGTTTATAGAGAAATCAGTACAAAGGGACAGTTGGGAACTCTTTGTTTAAAACAAGTCCAAAGAAATAAAACTCGAAAGCCTGCTACAGAAGAGACATTTTCAAAAAAATAGTAAGCTGTGATGTCAGAAGCTAAAGTTGCAAAGCTGTAAGAAACCAAGCTAATATAACTTTTGTTCTCTGAATTAGTTTTTCCATCCATGACAATTTCCAAAGTCCTTTTCCACTTTCCACATCATACAGTCTTCCTCCTCTTTCTTGTTCATGTAATGGTTAGCGAAGAATTCTGCATATACCAACTGTCCAGCCACCTACTTCTAGAAAGAACAATGAAGGAGTAATCTATGCCTCTTTTTCTTGAAGCAAAGTGCAGATTCCCTCCCCTCCCTATCTATTAGTTTTCAGACAGACAGTTCCATCTTTTAAATCCGGCTGAAATTAGAGAACAGATTCAAAAGTTTTCTAAGCAACAGACACATGCAGAGATAAACAGGATAATTTCATATGCTGATGTATTAGGAAATTAACAGAACTTACCTACAGTGCCACTCTCGTCCTATTGCAGTAAAATTTGTAACGATAATTAAAAAAACCCCTTAACTATTGCTTACTTCAAAATCACGTGATCTCTGGGACTATGTACCTTCATTTATGGGAGCGGGATGAAGCTTTTTTTTTAGCAATCATCTGAATCAGAATACAAAAGCACTATTTAACAGGCAAAAGCAGCTTGCTTTTGGTAGGCAGTTTGTTTCTGACACTTACTTAGTGCTGTACAGAGTATAAAATAAATATAAAATACTGGAGTATTCTGCAATATAAACAGCAGTAGGCTAAAAATAGGTAAGCTGAACCTGAACCCGAACCGAGGCACTGCCGACCTTAACCAGTACCTGTCGCAAAGCATTCCAAGCCGTGCACTTGCAGGCGACACATTACCTGGGATGGGCGACGTGAGGCTGTTCCTCTCCCTCCG
>VZTG01004872.1:1311826-1328942 GCA_013397845.1 Melanocharis versteri | reverse complement strand
GGCCCCGGGGAGCAGCGAGCGCCTCGCAGAGCGGGAGCGGCGCCCCGCCTCTCGCAGCGAGAACCGGGAACTGCGGACGGCTCCTGTGGTTTGGGGTAAACTCGAGGGCCCGCAGGGTTTATCTGCAGTTTTTCGCCCGTTTTTTCGTCTCATAAACCGAAGAATCGCCTCAGTGCGTGCTGGGGAGGGCCTCTGAGAAAGGCGGTGCTCGGAGAGGTTGGATTCTTGGTGTGGCTCCAGACATCTGTGGGGCCGGAGCCGTTAAGTGTAGGGAGATTTTATTCCCGGTTTAGCTGAGGGTGTGTAGAGGCGCAGTTGTTGGCATGTCGGACTTGCTGTAGAGGGATACAAGGGTTAGATCGGTGATGGGCCTGACATGCAGAAAATGCTGTGCTTTCCCACGGAGCACAGCTGTAACGCATCTGGTCCGTGAAGAGTTACAGTAGTCAGGTACCTTGAGCTGAAGTACGTGTCTGTTAGCTAAAAGGCATCATAGGTTGGATGCATTTCCATGGTTAGGAAGTCCCAGAGGTCCCTCTCTGCCTCCCAACAGGTGTTCCTGAGATGTGGCCAGCATTGCATCCCTCAGTTTGGGTCCAGGGCAGGGGAGGGCACACTGGGAGATGGTTCCTGTCCCAAGCTGCCTGCATCAGTCACACCTCATAGAAAATTTGTCTTTGAGATCTGCAGCATTTCTGTTTTAAGACCCTCCCGTATCTTAGTCAACGTCTTTTGATGGAGAGACATCCAGCTCCCATCTGATTGACTCCCGTGAGTAAATCATGAAGCACTTGACACAGGAGTCCTGTACGATGTGTGAATGCCTCAAAACCTGCCGCTCTGAACACGTGTACGTAATGTTAATATCGGTCCATCTTCAGCAGCACACCTTTTCTCCTACTCCTCTTGTTTTCCAGTTGGTGGAAAAACGATTTGTCAGATCCTCTTGCCACATCTGAAAGGCAAACTCCCTTTGCAATGTAAATAACAGTAATAAAGAGAAAACCCCTTTGTAGCTGTTCCTAGAAAAGTTGCAGTGCTGCTTGTACTTCATAACACTGTACTTCCTCCCCCGCCCCAACCCAAGTAACCACATTTTTACTTTGTCTTTTATGTTTAAAGAGTAGCTGTAGTTGGAAGGATGTTGAGGCGGAGAAGTGTCCTGTAATTGTTGTATCAGCTGCATATATCCTGCAGGGCAGTGCTGCCTGGGGATGTTGGGTGCAATGCCTCACCAGGTCCTGGCTGTGTCAGGAGGAAATCTTGGTTTATTTCATTCCTCCATGTGTGCTCATATCCTTGGGACAGGTGCTGAGTGTGCAGTCTGTGTTCTTCAGCAGATACCTTGGACTGAGTCAATGGGGAAGCTAGAACTGTCAGGAGTGTTTGCCTTTCAATGTAAATAGCATTATGTAACATAACCCAGAGAAGAGAAGCCTGTCTGAACCATTCTTGAGGTGCAAAGTGCTGCCTAGCGCTGCTTTTTCCCCTGCCTCTCTCATATGCGTGTGAAACTGTGGTTGAGTTCTTTTGTGGCAGGCTACAAATCCAGCAAAATAGTTTTCCTGGGACTTGGCTATTTGTGTCAGTGTGGGTACTTAAACAGAAATGCATGCTAAAATTCACAGATCCGTGTACAGTCTCTTCATGGGAGAGTGTCTCTATAATATAGCAAGCATTTTACAACCCTTTGTGTTTCCAATAATTAAAAAATCTCCACTGGTTTATAAGGCATCTTCATTTTCAAGTGAGAGATAGAGTGACATAGAAATAAAATGATCTGCCTGAGGACACACAGTACATCAGATCAGAGAGGCAGGACTGTAATGGAGAACTTTTTTGGGTTTGGTTTTCATTTTTGCCAGTAGATCACATTGCCATTGAATATGGCTTTTCTTCAGCACCACTGTGTTGCCTCCCAACACCTATTGACTGCAGGGGAGGCTGGGTCCTACTGTAACTTGAAAATTTCACTTTCCAGCCATAATGTTGTGTTTTTCTACATTTCAGAGTTCCTGTGAAACAGTTTTGTAGAAATACGTAATTGTAGTGTTCCTTTTACATTCTTTTTCTGTTATTTTTCTGTGCAGCTTCCCTGAATCTTGTTCCACCATGAAACAGCTGCCTGGAGAGACAATTCGGCTCCTTTCAAGTTCTCAGGTGATTACTTCGGTTGTCAGCGTGGTGAAGGAACTGATAGAAAATTCTTTGGATGCCAGTGCTACAGGCATTGATATTAAACTGGTAAGTCTTTCAAAAAGAATTGGATATAAAATAAGATGCAAGGAAAATTGTTCCACTGCAAATGTATTCTTTTAGGCTATTTTGGTTTGGGCACTGGTGATGATTATTATTTATTTATATGTATATATTTTTACCTCAACTAAAAATGGTACAAAATTAGTTTCCAATGAAACAGTAAGGCGTACTTGTGATTCTGAGTGTATCTTGGGGAAGAAACTGTCAGCTTCCTTAATCCTCCTTTTCCTACATAAAATTTACATTTTCTGACTAATAGCCTGTTTTAAAAGATGTTGGACTTACATTTGCTGCTAGGCGGACATATTTAATGCTCATTACAAAGTATTCTAAGGAAGGTGAAAGTGGAGGCAGTGGAAAAGGTTGATGGCCATTCAAAACAAAAGATGTTTTTGTAACACGAATCACCACCCTGTCTCTAATTAGCATGGTGAATTCTGGCTACTTCTAACTCTTTATAAGCTGTTAAAAAAAGTTGGCATGCCACTCAAGAATGGTTTCTGACAATAGAAATTACTAGTTTTAATGAAGAATTGGAGCTTTCTTTACCCCAAACTGGGTAAAATGGGTAACTGGTCAGCTTCTGTTGCTGTCATATTTCTGCTTTTGTAGTGTTTTTTAGCAGCTGTATAGTAGCAGCATCTCCTGCTTGGTAAGAAAGAAGTGTTGTTATATCCTGTATAAATGTATGTACAATCCAGAATTGTATCTGATTTCCTTTTCTGCAAATAACAGTGAATGTATAAGATAATTCTTGAATTAAGCATTAGACAAATGCTCTTAATTAGGAAGGCAATTCAATTTCTCCTTGTTTCTTTGTCCTTGTCTTCCTTATTTGCTGCATCGCCTGCACGAGCAGCAGCTGAGGCTGAGGGGCCTAAAAGCCCAGATATAAACAAAAGCTGGTGGAAAAGCTTCAGAGCTTAAAGGTATACCTGTTCTCAGTGGGACAAGCCTCCTCCATCGATCATGTTACCCTAGGGAGCTCGGGTCTGTGTGATTGGCAAGCAGCCAGCCACCCCCTTGTATCCCTTAATAGGATGTGACCCGGCCCCCTCTGTATTCCCACTGGTTGTTCCTGTATGCCCTGCCTCCCTCCGATACCCTTGATAACTCTGTGTAGACTGGAAGCAGACCCCTTCTCGTCTGGACTCATTGGGGGGTCGGAATAAACCTTCGATGCCCTGTACGGGGGGCCGCCTCGTCTCATTCATCTCTAGCGTCGCCTGGGCCGGCCGGCCCAGTGTGGAAGTGGCTGCGTGTATTTTATCGCACGGGTGAGGGGACTGGCTTGCGAGGTGCCAGAGAAGCACCGCTGAGGGTCCCATAGCTACCGGGCACCCCCTGGAATAAGCAGCAGCTTCCCCATCAACCACCCACACGGCGATACGTATTTTCTGAACAAGTCTAGAGTTTTTTCCATTTGAGAATGGTTTCCTTCAGATGCCAAGGAACGTGTTTGTTACTGCTTTGAGTGAGCTGAAAATGTTCTGTCTTTTCTATGGTCTCTCATAATCTCTGTCTTGTCAATATTTAGATTGCGGAGTATCTTACTTCATGAGTAACTCCGAAGTGAGTAGTGTGTGCACAGTGGTGGGGGTAAAGGTATTGGGATCAGATCCTGGGAGCTGATCAGTAACTGCAAGAAGTGAACAGAAAGGTTTTGGAGCTTTCCAGAATTGTTGGAACAGACCTTGCAGAGGAGAGAGCCCTCTAACCAGCGTGGGTTTCACAGCACAGTGACCAGCTGTTTTCATAGTGAGAAGTCCCAGATCAATTAAAAAGAACATTTTCAACTATTTTCAGTGCATGTGTCATCTACACTATTCTTACATCCTTTGTCAGTCCAGCCCAACCCAAAACACTAGTTCCAAACAAACAAACTTGGCTTTACGGAAGTTGTCAGTGACTAAAAGAGATTTGCTGATTATTCTTCTGTGGGTACTAGAGAAGAGAAAACCTGCAGTCTGCACAAGTCTAGACAGTAATACTGTAAAACAATGGATTTTTTCTGGTATTTTTTAGTGGGAAATTAAAATAACTCTGACCGTGTAATAGAGGTCAATGGCCACGTTAACTCTGGATTAGTTCGAAAGCATAACAGAGAAGAGAAACTTTGAAATTCCTTTTTAAAGCTTGACGGGTTTTGCCTGAAACTGCAGCATTTTCATTGTTTTAATCTTTTCCAGATGGAACAGAAGGGCGTAGTTTATCCAATTTGCCTGACCAAAGATAACAATTACTTTTTTGCAGACAGACAGACAGGAATTAACCTGAATATGGAATGGTTCTCAGATAGAAGTCATGGCAGTGGTGAGCTGTAGTGGGAAGCTTTGGCTGGTGTTTAAGTCTTGATTGACCGAACGCCCATAGGTGACGTTATTATGCATCTTTGCACTGTGTATCAAAGCTGAATCATACTGATTGGCATCAGTGACCTGGCAGAGCACCTTAAACATTTCATGGCTTCATAACCTTGGTAACATTTAGCTCATGGAGGAAGGTGTTACAGAATACAAAGTTTAAGCACTGTAATATTTACATAAAACGTGCACAAGTGAAAATGGACAAGATTAGAAGAGAATTAGAGAATCATTTAAGTAACATTTTGATTCAAGATAAATCTCACTTTTCTTAAGCAGCTAAGTGGTCTGAAAGTAAAAATTAGAATGGAAAATAGGGGTTCATTGTAAAATTCTCAAACCTTTCATTAGCACATACAGCAGCAGGGTAGAGGGTTTCCTGCCTGTATTTCCTTATGTGTTTTTTGCTCAGCTGAGGTGTATTGCTTAGTTCTGTTTTGCTGCCCAGTAGGAGGTTGACTCAAACATGAGCAAAAGCACTGTTTTTTTCACCTGAAGACAGCTTTTGCACCATTCATTAAAACAGAAAGTAAAATGTACCCATATTTATGTTGTGTTTTGTGTATTGTGGTTCTGGGCCTACCTCAGAGGCTTCTGGTGTTTCCTAAGCAGATTATGTGTGAATGTAGATAATATCTTTAGATTCATTTCTTTTTTTAATTGCATCATTTTTTTACTTCAAGAAATAATCCTGTGAGTATATTATATTTTTTTATAGCTGTTTTCAGTATAGGTCCAAATAGGACAGCAAAGTTTGTTCTGTTCAATCAATCAGCTTTCACTGATCAACCATCACATGCTCTGTCCAGCATCAGTGGTGGCAGCCAGTGTTTTAAGATATTCTTTCTAAGCAAAACTAGTTTTAAGGTCACCTAGGTGTATTACACACTGCAGCACATTTTTTGTGTGTTGCATCATAATCTTTTTGAAGAGCCAGTCTTGCTTCTGTGAAAGAAGCTTAGTTAGTGATCCTGCAGCTCTGATTACTTTCTCCCCCTGGCTTGTGGTTCTTCTGGGTGCTGCTAGCTTGTGCAGACTGTAGTGTAGCTGGAAGGAAGAATTTTTTGCTGCACTTGTTTGAGATGTTACAGAACCTGAATTTCATCTTTCATTTAGCTGTTGTAAATATCTGGGTTTTCAGACTTTTACCCTATTTATGCTGGTGCTTATTGCAATGACATATTTAAACTGGAATTCAGTAAAATATGCATTGCATGTATGTAAAGGTAAATCACAAAGATTGAACTTTGCTTCCTTGAAGCCTGTTTTAAAAGAGCCTCTAGGAACCTTTAGTTTTTTCTGTAAAGTACTGTATCTCTTTACAAGCTTTTTTATTGCCCTCACCATTCATGCCTTGCCCCCATTAGAATTTCAGCTTCTGTGTATTGAGACACAACATAGAACTCGGAAAACATAGTGGAATCACATCAATCAAAATTGAAACTGGAAATGGTATGAAGTGAGGGCCTACTGAATTCAATGGATGCAGGGCTGCATTCAAACGATTTCGGAAAAATGGATACCAAGTAGGTAAGAGAGGTGAAAAGAAGTGAAAAATCTTCAGCTTTCCAGGTATAGGTCTCTTTTTGAGCTTAAGTTTAGCTGTTTCCAAATCGCAGGATATGAATTATGTTATTTAATTGGACAAACCATCACTGTTATCTGAACGTGGTGTATTTTTACTTTTTTTTTTTTCCTTAAACAGAGACATTTAATGGTTGCTCAGTTCCTCCCAATGAGCAAAACTTCCACTTCTGTATGGACGGTTAGAAGCTGTAACCTTAGCTGCTTGAAAATTGCGTCTTAATTAATTTGGTTGTTTTACGGCTCCTCTGTGTTTTGTTCCTTTTTTAGGAGAATTACGGGTTTAGCAAAATAGAAGTAAGAGATAATGGCAGTGGAATCAAGGTTGATGATGTTCCAGTTATGGCAGTTAAACACTACACCTCAAAAATTAGCTCTTCTGAGGACCTTGAAAGGTTGACAACATACGGTTTCCGTGGGGAAGCTTTGGGATCGATTTGCTGTGTATCAGAGGTGAGCACTGCTATAAATGTGTAGCCTTTGTGTTATGATTTTTATTGTCTGTATGTGTTCATGAAAGTTTTATTCTATGCAAAGACTTTAAATGTTCCATCAGACTGCCAGGGATATGCTTGTGTATGCTGCCTTTCTCTCCAGCCCCAGAAGCCAAGTCAGATGAATTTCTTCTTTGTGTCAGTCCCACCTTTCTGTCACACAGGTCACAGCAGTGCTCTGTTTATTTTCCTCAATCAGAACAGGTAGCAGACAGATTGTGTTGTATTCTTTTTCCTTTTGTATTTGGGAGTATCATTTCAAAGAGTATGGCTGAGTTTGCTACTTGAATTAGGGTAAATCAAGAGGAGGAGCAGCAGGTGATGGCCAGGAGAAATAATTTCAGGGAGCTGATGGCCTGCGTAGCCACCATTCCAGTAACGATTTCTGCCTTGTTATCTCGGTGATCAGGAGTCATGGGATCTTGCTGGGCTCCGTATTGCTCTTTGACATGTATGTGACTGCAATTGCACAAACTTTGTCCCTATGAGTAAACAGGAACCTGCTACCTGACCTATCTGGGTCTGAGCCATATGTTTGTGTTAAGAGGGTTGGCAGGTATTTGCGACTTAATTTGTTGGCTAAAAGTAAATAAGTTTGTTCAAAGCCATCTGAAAAGTGTTCAGGCTGCTAAAGGCACAGCATCTGCCACATCTGTTGGGCTCTGCCTTTCTGTATTCATGCTGCACCAGGGTCAAGCTTTGGATTCAAGTGTGCCGAGGGTTAGATCGTGCAGGAAGATACTGATACCTGTGTCTCATTGGAACCATGAGGCCAGGTTACAGCTTCACTCCTTGATACTTTAGGCTGCATTCACATTGCATTAAGCAGGAGTGGGTTGTGTATTTGGATGGAGATTTCCAAAAATGCTTTCAAAAGTGTTGGTGTTTTGATAGATGATGACAGACCTCAATCATTGGTTCCTTCTAATGAGCTCTCAGAGCAGAATGGCATCTGTTTGGAGCTTCTAATCAGCTCTATGGTACGTTTCATAAGAGATGGGAGGTGGCCTGAGTGTATGAAGTGCTTTAATAGGTATTACTCCTTGTATCAGTAATTATGTTAATTAAAACTACTGGCATTAATTGTGTTCTGCCTACCCAACCTGCCCCCTGAAGTTTCAGTTTGAAGGTACTTTGCTATTGGCCCTTAAGTAGGTCTGCAGTACTGTAATTTCCAGTTAATCAATTATTGTTTTTCTCTCCAGGGGCATGACTGAATGCTGAATGATTCATATGAGACACTAAAATAAACCAAAATATCCTGAAACTCTGTATGTGTGTTGAACTTTGTCTTCCCGGTGGTTAAAGGGCAGTGGTTCTGTTGTTCACAATGTTGGTACCTGAACTCTGATTTATGTCTGCTCTTGCTAAAGCTATCTGTATATTACCTTAATAGCTTACAAAACTTGCTGTGACTGATTGCCAGATATGTTTAGGTGTGGAAAGAGAATATATTGTTTGTTTGAGAGTAGTCTTTAAGTTTGTGGAATCTCACATGAACTTAAGTTGTCATAGTGTGTTTCTCTCACAGAGGGTAGAAATGCAACTGTCAATTGATTTAGTTGTTTATTTAATCTGTGCTAGAATAGAAGATAGAGCAGTGCGTGTTGTAGATAGTAGGAACTGCTGTGCTTTGTGGATTAGTGTGATAGAAATGCTTTTAGTTAAATGGCAGGAAACATGCAGAATAATGCAAAATGGTTTTGTCCTGTAAGAAATACCTATAGAAGAAAAATTTTATAAACTAATTAAATGTAATTATAGTGATTAAAGTAACAGAGTGGTGAGTGTGGTAGCAAAGCTTATCTAAGCTCATTCTGAACTTTGTCCCTGATTAATGTATTTTTTTTTAAATCACACTCTTCAGGTTTTGGTCACAACAAAGACAGCTGATGATGATTTCAGCATTCAGTATGCTTTGGATAGCAACGGGCATGTAACTTCTAAAAAGCCTTCCCATCTCGGGCAAGGTAGGATATCACTGTTCTCGTGTTGCGTGATGACAGATGTATTTGGTGTTTCTCTGAGGCTCTAGCTGATGTTGAAATACCTGTTGGGTACTTGAAGACTGAGTATGAAATCTTTGCAGCTGTAAACATTTCTTACCTTATGTCTGTCAGCTGAGAATGTGTTGTCATAGCATAAGAAATGATACATCTTGGAAGTTGTTCTAGATTGTAATTATAAACTAGTTTCTCCTTCTCTGACTCGCTTCTTCAAGCTGACAGTTGAAATAAAACCTATAAAAATTACATGTTCCAAGTCTATATAAGTATATGAAAGTTTTGTTCTGGACCAAAGTAATGTTTTTGTATGTAGCAAAATCCTTGCTTGAAGGAGGAAGAGTTGCTCTGCTGCCATGCATAGGAATTGCTGGAAGCGGCATGGCTCAAGGACCAGGCAAAGTCACAATTCTTTTTAACCTGCAGGAAGGGTGTGAACCTAATTTTTACTAAGGATTCTTTTTAAGATTTAGCCTGTAGTATTTTCCACAGCCAGAAAGCCTGCAGGTTGCATTGCCTTGTCTTTCATTGAAATCATTGAATTCTCTGACATATATTTAATGCTTTGCAATGTCTTTACGGGCTAGGAATTTATGTGGTTGTGTTGGTAGATTAATATTCCTCCTCCTCCTGTGTACTGTACCTTGAGCAGAGGTATCTGGCACTTCAGGTACTACCCAAAAGCAAATGCTTGTGAAGGCCCTTAATGAAGCACAGTGTTCCTTTGCCTCCAGATACATGTGATTAGATTCTAGTCTGTTAATTAATCATTTTACTAATGAAGGCTAACTAATGCACTGAAAGAGTCTTCAGCTTTATTTAGTGCTGATTCTCGCTATTGTTACTGTGTATGAAAGAAAGCTTAATGCTGCAATCATAACTCTAAATAACGGAGAGGAATTAAGGCTCTTGAGATACCTTTTGGGGGGAAGAATGACTGCTAGTTTGGTATATTTCTTCTCATGCTAATAACCTAGTTTAGTGCAGCAGCATACAAACGTGTCTGTTTAAGTAAAAATTGTTTCCTCAATATCCAGTCAGTGATTTGCTTTCAGCGTCATTTCTACTTATTTTTTATCACCTGCTTGCAGGTACTACAGTAACAGTCCTAAATTTGTTTAAGAATCTTCCTGTAAGAAAGCAGTTTTACTCAACAAATAGAAAATGTAAGGAAGAACTGAAAAAAGTCCAAGATCTACTGACAGCATATGGTATCATAAAACCAGACCTGAGGATAACATTGACACATAATAAGGTAATAATGGGGCTTTTTCTGTCAGCTGTCTTAGGGATCAGTTTCTGATGAATCCATGCAGTTCATGTGGTACTTATATAAAATCCTTAATTCCTAAAATTTTTCTTTCATCATAGCTTTGTTTTGGACTTCCACGTACTTTTTCCTTTCATAGGTATATATTTATAATGGCTACAGATTTTGATGTTAAACTCCTAAAACTCAGGCTCAGGTATTTTTGGTTTCTTGCAACAGGTGCCTGATTAGATATATGAAGTATAAAAATTATTTTCCATGCTGGTGGTTAGTAAAGATGGTGGGGGGGTTTTGCAAACAAAGAAGTGAGACCTTACTAGACCACAAGGCCTGATAAAGTGTTAACCAAAGCCGCCTCATAAAACATGAAAAACTTACTATTTTAGGCTGTCTACCTGGATAGAGGCTATAGTTCATACAGGCAGCTTGCTGTATTCTGAGCCGTAAGAGCTCAGTACATAACAATGATTTTATTTTAAAAGGCTGGAAAATTCAAAACTATTTGAGTCACTGGTATAAGAACAGTAACGTATGTTACAACAACAAGCTTTAGTTGAGCTGATTGCTCTTGGTTTAGACTTGGGAGGATGAATGCAGAGGTTACTTGGCGGTTACTTTGACTTCACTGCATGCTGAATGGTAATTGAACAGCACAGCTACAGAAATGACATGTTGAGCTGTTTGCCTTAACTGGACCCAGATTTAACATAACATGTTTCATTGGCTGTACCCTGGCTTTTTACACTTCTGAGGGGGAAGCTGTGCTAATGAACTTCCAAGTTGCCACAAAGTAGAGAGTGACATCTCGTGGCCAGATCCCTCAGCAATTCTATCTCTGTTCCAAAATAATGCTGTTTGTTGATTTTTGTTGTGCTCGTTGAGACTTGATCAGTTACCTCATCAATCAAACATTCAGGCTGCAGTTCCTTTTCCGTGGGAGTAGTAAAAGGCACTGTGTGCTTTTCTGAAATGACGATAGATTCCTCTTCCTTTTCTGGACTTGTTTAACATGCTTCGATTGTATTTATGTGTGTATTTTTAAATATCACTGTGTAGATACTGTGAAAAACTGAAGCTGGCTACAGAATTAGAATTTCAAGGCTGAGATAGTGTACCTACTTGCAATTTTATTTCATTGAGATCACTGAGAATTTGAAACAAGACATCTTGGGGGATGTCTGGTTCTAAGATTATATTGAGCTCCTCAACAGGTCTAGCAGTGGTTTGCAATACTGGTCTTAAGTGCTGGTTAATAAAACTAATTTTGTCTTATTGGTGGTTTTTTTTGCCCTCTCCAGCAAGTTGCAAATGCTATTTTCTTTATGGTATTTTGATTTCATCCCTTTGATCAGTCTATTGAGTGTGTTGGGGCATTTTTTTCTCTGCTTATTTTAATACAATGGCAGTAAGGTACAAGAAGGTGATCACATGTCTTTTTCCCAGTACTGCCTGCAAAAATGGTGTGAAGAGTGGCATGATAGTTGCCATTGCACATTGGGAGTTTTTGATACCTCTCCTGTAAGCTTCAGAGGTACATTCTTCAATACCCAATTTGAGGGGTAAAAAAGTTTCATTCATTGTAGTGACAGAGATGGTGCTGGTTTCTTGTACTCTTCATTGTGCACTGGCAGCCTTTTGTTAATTTTTTTTTTTTTAAAAAGGACAAGTGAGAAAGTGCTCAAACATTTCAACACAAGAGGTCGCTCAGTAGCTATTGCTAAGACAGGAAAATTAAAGGCCTAAGTAGACAGAAAGTGTAGTCTGTCTCTGTGCATGTGGAGATGCTTTAAAATAGTCTGAAAATTAAAAACTGAACTGAACTTTAAAAAATTTGAATTCTGATTCCTGTCTTTCTACTGCCATTAGCATTCTGTGCAAAATAAAGTTACCTGTTGTATCATACCTTTTAAAAAATTTGAAATTCTGAATTTCCAATTAGGTCAATGTGCATTTGTTTTACCTTATCACAGAACATGAATATTCTTTATTTCTTTTTCCTTTGTATGCTAAATATTGTTGTCATTACAGGTATTAATTTGGATCAGGAAGGTGTTTTTTCTGTGCAGACGCTACAGTATATCTGTGCTATAGTAATACCCTGCTGAATAGTGTTGTTGGTGATTTTTTTGTGTGCATGTCTGTTTCATTTTTGTTAGAAATGTACTAAGAGAAAGAATCAACTTCTTAAAATAGCTTTATTTTTAATGTAGCTCATAGATTATGTGTTCATTTAAAAGACAAATTGTATATGCAATTATGCAGAGGAGTTCTTAGAATCCCAAATTCTTGAGGCTGAGCCAGTACTTTCTGTTGCAATGGAAGAAGATACATACTGGGAGTACGATCAGGTTCCGAGGCTTAAAAGAGCAAGAAGATAGCAGAGATGAGCTATTACAGAAGGAGACAAGGAAAGATGGATTGAAAGACTAGAAAAGATACTAAGTGAAAAAAGTGCAAATGAAAATGTACTTCAAGGAAGTTTTCTCAATATATTACAAAACCAGTACTTTAAAAAAAAAGCCACACCAGAAAACAAAACCAAAAACAACCCTCCCCCAGAAAAACCAAATCCCCCCATTTTTTAAAGTCCTGTATTTTATATGAAGTTAAAGGAGAGTGGTGGATTGGATGGGGTTTGAGCCACTGGTCTTGTGGAAGGTGCCCATGGCTGGGGAGGTGTAATCAGATGATCTGCAAGGTCCCTTTCAACCCAAACCATTCTGTATTCTGTGAAAGCATAGCCCTGGCTTTACTGGGGAAAAATATAGTAAGGCTGAAACTGTCATAAAGTGTCTGAGGTTAGGCATCTGAAAATGGTTGTCTGATTGATTCCAGCAGAAACTTACTGTGGTGAGTCAGGCCTCTTATTGCGCTGCTGCAGTATAGATGGTTTTAGGATGCCTGATACATTGTGTGTTTAATTTCCACCATGTTTGATTGGTTTTTTTTCAAAAGGTGTATGTCTTACGCTTTTGAATGAAATTTCCAGATTTTTTTTTTCTTGCTACATTTGATATCTGTGTTAGTTTGGAAAATATTGATTGCCATTAAGTGTGGTTCTTCACAGAAAAGAAATCAGACAATCCTCTTCCAGCCTTTGTTTGATTTTTAGTGGGTAAGAAAACAGATACTCTGTATTCCTCCTCAGATTTATTTATTGTGGACTCTCCATCAGTGGGTTTCCAAGATAGGAAACACTCAATTGCTCTTTCTACTCAGAATGTTTTGTTTGCGTTAGCAATAAATAATGAATCACTTTGCAGATCAACCCTTGAAGTACTATTGCTATTTTGACAACTTGGATTAGCTAGTGCTCCTTCTTTTTATGAAGGTTTATCCTGCCAAGACATTCTTTGAATACTGATAATGTTGATCCTCTTGCCAGTATGGTTATGTTAGAAAGAGGTATTTTTCTTCTTTCATCACCATGTTCCTTGAAAGCATATTGAATAATGAGACAGCCAAATGGAAATAATTTACATGAGTATTCAGCAAGTTTATTTAAAGTTAATGTTATCTGAAGGCGTGTTAAGAACATTTCAAAGTCAGCTACTGCTTAAACTGCCTCAAACCCTTCAGCCCTAAATGCCGTGTTGTAGCAACCTGTGAGCTCTGGCTGTGTTTTACCCAAGGTGGTAAAACACAGCTTTTAGTAGTTCCAGCTCTTCTCTGTAACTGCAGTTTTCACACTATTCTCTGTTTAATAACCAGTAGCCTGAGGCTCAGTCTCTACAAACCACTGATGTTGAAGAAATGCCCTTCAGTTTTTTAAGACTGATGATATGGAATGCTTTAATTCTGTTTCAGTTGCCGTTATTCCACAAACACCAAAATGAGCAAGAACACCAAGTAACTATACTTATTTTAACAATATCAGATATAGTAGAGCCAGAAAAATGTCAGCAACAGATGGTTTAGATGGTGCCTATCAGCAGGTCATACCATGCACAACTGGTCCCATTTTTTGTGCAAAGTACAGATGGGCCACAAGTAGGCTCAGTAAATGTTCCAGTTCCTGTTGAGGAAAACTTGGCATAAGTGGATATTTTTTTTCCAGTGTTTTTTGCACATAACGTTTTGAAGCTTGATCACACACAGTTCTGCCTAGAATTGTTTCATGTTCGTTTCTTGAGAGAGTCATGAGTCAGAACTTTTGGATTCAAGGTCCATTTAAAAAGTCTTATGATACATGTGGGTGGTATTCTTCCCCAAAACCCCTTTCATTGGTGGTGTTGACTTAAAGGATGCCATCTTTACATTTTCTTTACAGTAAGTCTCCTCTATTTTCCAAAGTTGCATAATCTTAACCTACAGTTTGTATGAAATAATCCAAATCCAGGGTTTTTTTTTCTGTGTCCCTGTCCTCTGTAATAAGTGTGGATTTTTTGAGATTGAGTGTGTTAGGGTAAATTAACCATTTTTAATAGTGTCAATATACTTTGCATTCATTCATTCATTGTGCTGCCAAACTCTGCTGTAGCTGCATGTTGAAAAGAAATCTGAATTGATCAGAAATAGCAGCACATAAACTCTCTCTTGAGTTGGAAAGGCTGCTCTGTTTAATGTAATGATGATGAATGAAATCCCTCCCTAATCTCTGTGTCTTAAAATATAAAGAGGAATTATGATTAAGAATCTGCAGCCAACATGCGTCCATGCTAACCTGGAATACAGCTCAGTCTTTGCTTCTATTCGTTGTTCAGTGGCTTTGCTGAGAAAGCCAGACAGAGAGTTAATTATGGTGTTTTTTTGTGCTGAGGACACCTGTCCACTAGGAAATGCACTGAGACCCTCAACTCAATTTACATCAGCCAGAGAACAGCTGCCAGATGGTAACTACTTTTGGTCACTACCAACCTGGTTGAATTTGAACTGGTGACCCAGAGGTGAAATGCTTTATATCCTATTACTAATTCCTTGAGGTTTCCAGTTTCTCATCCATCACTTTTTTCAAATGACAGTACAGTATATGTCTAAAATCTCAAAACAATTACTGTTTCACAAATGCAGTATGTGTCGCAGAATCTGAGATATGCCTTTGCAAGGCTTTTGCACTCACAGTGTAGGCTTAAAAAGGTTAGTGGAAAAAAGGATGTTTCCAAAGCCACATGGGAATTTTCCCTCTTCTTTAGCAATGTACTTTGTCACTGTTATATATGTTATTTTTGTTAATAGCTGTTTTACAAAAGGCTTTTAAACCTCCCTTTATTTAAGTAGAATTCACTGTGATGTACATTTTCTGAATCACAATTTTGGATTGGAAACTGGGTTTTGACAGTAGTTTAATTGTTTAGGAAGCTTTACTTTTTTTTTTCTCTTGCTAGGGAAGTGGAATTTAATAGAAACCTAGAATATCTTGAGTTGGAAGGGGCCCGCAGGGACCATTGAGTCCAACTCCTTGCCCCGCACAGGACATCCCAAGAATCCCACCATGTTCCTGAGAACATTGTCCGAATGCTTCTGGAACTCTGTCATGCTTGGTGCTGCGACCACAGGCCTGGGGAGCCTATTCTAGTGCCCAACCACCCTCTGGGGGAAAGAACTTTTTCATAGAATCATAGAATCATTCAGGTTGGAAAGGACCTCCAAGAGCATGAAGTCCAACCTTTGACCAAATAGCACCATGCCCACTAAACCATATCGTGAAGTGCCACATCTACTCAATATTTGCACACTTCCAGGGATGGTGACTGCACCACTTCCCAGGAGAGCCTGTTCCAATACCTAACCACTCTTTCTGTGAAGAAATTTTTCCTAATGCTTAACCTGGACCTTCCTGGTGCACCTTGAGCCCATTTCCCCTCGTCCTGTTGCTGGTTGCCTGGGAGAAGAGCCTGACCCCTACCTGGCTATGACCTCCTGTCAGGTAGTGAGCGATAAGATCCCCTCTGAGCCTCCTTTTCTCCAGGCTAAACACCCCCAGCTCCCTCAGGCTCTCGTCACCACACTTGTGTTCTAGCTTCATTGCCCTTCTCTGGACACACCAGCACCTCCATATCTTTGCTGTAGTGAGGGGCCCAAAACTGCACACAGGACTTGGGGTGTGGCCTCACCAGGGCTGAGTACAGAAAGACGATCACTTGCCTTGTCCTGCTGGCCACACTATTCCTGATAGACAGCAGGATGCCATCGGTCTTGTTGGCCACCTGGGCACGTGCTGGCTCGTGTTCAGCTGCAGTCAACCAACACCCCCAGGTCCTTTTCCAGTGGGCACCTTATTAGCCCCTCTTCCCCCAGCCTGTAGTGCTGCAAGGGGTTGTTGTGATCAGAGTTCAGGACCTGGCACTTCATCTTGTTGAACCTCACACCCTTGGCCTTGGCCCATGNAAGAGCCTGACCCCTACCTGGCTATGACCTCCTGTCAGGTAGTGAGCGATAAGATCCCCTCTGAGCCTCCTTTTCTCCAGGCTAAACACCCCCAGCTCCCTCAGGCTCTCGTCACCACACTTGTGTTCTAGCTTCATTGCCCTTCTCTGGACACACCAGCACCTCCATATCTTTGCTGTAGTGAGAGGCCCAAAACTGCACACAGGACTTGGGGTGTGGCCTCACCAGGGCTGAGTACAGAAAGACGATCACTTGCCTTGTCCTGCTGGCCACACTATTCCTGATAGACAGCAGGATGCCATCGGTCTTGTTGGCCACCTGGGCACGTGCTGGCTCGTGTTCAGCTGCAGTCAACCAACACCCCCAGGTCCTTTTCCAGTGGGCACCTTATTAGCCCCTCTTCCCCCAGCCTGTAGTGCTGCAAGGGGTTGTTGTGATCAGAGTTCAGGACCTGGCACTTCATCTTGTTGAACCTCACACCCTTGGCCTTGGCCCATGGTCAGCCTGTCCAGATCCCTCTGCAGAGCTTTCCTGCCCTCCAGCTGATCAACACTCCCACCCAACTTGGTGTTGCCTGCAAACTGACTGAGGGTGCACTTGATCCACTTCTCCAGATCATTGGAAAAGATACTAAACAGGCCTGGCCCTGATACTGAGCCCTGGAGAACACCAGTAGTGACCAGCTGCCAACTGGATTTAACTCCATTCACCACCACTCTCTGGGCTTGGCCATCCAGACAGAGTGCATCCAAAAAGAGTGCACCTGTCCAAGCCATGGGCTTCCAGTTTCTCCAGGAGAATGCTGTGGGAGACATT